>LOJH01003508.1:6612-30296 GCA_001685095.1 Ellobius talpinus | reverse complement strand
AGGAAGGAAGGAAGGAAGGAAGGAAGGAAGGAAGGAAGGAAGGAAGGAAAATGGGGAGTGGAATCTTACCAATAATAACCACCAAAGTGATGGACTTTGGATAAGTTCAAGTTAGAAACCACAGTTATTTAATACCATTTTACTGTTATTTAACACAAAAGTAGCACTTTTTGTTTCAAAGTACTTGCTCTGACGAGGCATTTAGAAAGTTTCAATTCACCAGAGATCACTGGAAATACCCTAATGCTGCTATTCTTTTGCAATCAGAGGGGTAATACTTTATGTAAAATTTTTATCTATGTGCAAACTCCAAAACCAAAAAATGTCATGCAGAGAATTCTGGAATGAGGAAGGAGCCCTAGGGGCCTTGCTCAACAGCTCATCTGACCATGGGTATGGAGCAGGTTTGTCTGCCTGGCTGTCTTTGCCTGAAGGTTGCTGACCAAGCCTAAGACCAACTTAAAGACCAACCAGTCTTCCTCTTTTGCCCTCCACCAAAATCAAACCACTTGTGATCCTGAGACATGAGACTTCCATAAAACTTTCCAAGGCCTTCCAGAATGGTGACTAAGACAAAACCAAAAACTGTTTTCATTTTTCCTAGCTGTAAAGTTCTCTTCTACTGTTTCCTTTCTGACTACAAAAGTGATTTAATAGTGATAGGACACACTTGAAAAATAGCCAGGTGTGGTGGCAAAGGCTATACGGCACCATCTGTCTTAAAGAGAAAACTAATACCCCCCATCATAAATAGTCTGCCACTGAAATGAAGCTGGGGCTTGTGTGCACTAAGCAAGCACTTTACTGCGAGGTTCAACACAGACCTTTTTTGTAGCCTTTTGAGACAAAGGGTCATTAAGTTGTCCAGGCTGGCCTTAAGCTCTCCCTGTATCTCAAGCAGACACTGAACTTGTAATTCTCCTACCTCACCCTCCCAAGTAGCTAGGATTAGAAGTCTGCACCACCCCAAGCCTGGCAAGCTGAACGTTTAAAATAAGCTTTTAAAAAATAAGCTTGGTGGGTTTTTATTTCGTTTTGGTTTTTTTTAATGCTTTGAATTACCACACTAAAAAAATAAACTGAGCATGTATTTATTTACACAGCAGATTAAAAACTTTGACTTAGTGTCCCTTTAAAAACAAGATCCAAGCAGATAGGAATGGACCAACATCACTGCTAGATCTGATGGTGTCCGTGTTGACAAAATCAGACTCAAGATTGAGTCTAATAAGTGGAAAATTCCAATAGGAGTTCACAGGAAAAGCCTAAGGAAACAGGTAAACCCAGGAGGGCTGAGCTGATTGATGCCAGGGTGCGAGGTAGGAGAGGCCTGTCACAAGATATGAAGGCCAAGGCAGTCTAGTCCCTGTGAACTGTAAACTGGTTCCCAGAATTCCCCTCTAGAGCAAGAAAACCCTCAGGGCAGCACCCAGTAGATCAGGATGGAGATGATAGAGGAAAAGAAAAGTTCCAGACATAAATGAAACTGAGGTACAGAGCCAGGAAGGTGGAGAAGGGGCCGTCACACGTGCTCTGATCTGAAACCACCTTCATAACCCCTCGCCGTTCCTAAAAGTTCCAGGAGGGGGTGCAGAGATGACTCCGCAGTTACAGGTGTGGACGGCTCCTGAAAAAGAGCCCAGTTTGCTTCCCAGCACCTACATCAGGAAGCTTGGAACTGCCTGTAACTCCAGCTCCAGGGGATCCACACCCTCTGTTGGCCTCTGTGCATGTACACACATACACACACACACACACACACACACACACAAACACACACACACATTCAATTAAAAAATGTTTAAAAAAAAATAAAAGGTCTTTAAACATAGGTAAATAAAGAAAAGACCAAGGAGATTGGCCTTTCACATCACATCAAAGCAAAACCTAGCAAAACATTGAGGTCAAATTCTGTACAAGAAAAAAAAAGGCACCCCAATATTCTTTCCATTAATTGTAAAAATACTATGCACAATGAGTTAATGTTCCCCACACAGAGAAAACCCAAACAATAGCCTGTTTTAAAATCAATGAAAGATCTAAGAAACAGGTGTGAAGCATAAATGCACACAATCCACAATCAGAAAAAGTCAGAAATGAGGTGATAGAGTGCAGTACAGAATTCGAAATAAAAATGCCATTTTAGGAATGGACACTAAGCCAAAAAGCATAGAAGAGGAAGAGAAAACCACAAAGACAACATACATTTAAAAAGACAAATGAGGGACTTGAGACAATGAAGTAACTAGAGATGGGCAAAGAGGAGACAATATACAAACGATGGCGCATAAGTTATAAAAACTTCCCCAAAATAGGAACTGGAGAGATGGCTCAGTTGTTAAGATCACCGACTGCGCTGCTAGAGATCAGGTTCTATTCCTAGCACCACACAGCAGCTCATGACCGTGTATAATTCTAGTCCCAGGGGCTCCAACTCTCTCTGCTGACCACCTCGGGAGCTGGGCCTGGACTTGGTGCACATACCTACATGCAGGCAAAACATCCACACATACACAATCAAAAGCCATCACTTCCTTGAAATAAAAAAGTCAAATATAATCAAAAGAATACAGAGCAAATGTGATTATCAAACAAAAGGATGAGGACTTAATCTGGTAAAATTCTGCAAAGGGAGAAGGGAAAAGAATTGATTAAAAGGAAGGAAAGAAGAAGATGAAAGAACCCTGTGAATATCTAGAGCCTTCCTAACGCTGAGACCCTTCCTCATATTGTGGAACCACCGACCACAAAATTATTTTTGTTGCTACTTCATAACTGTAATTTTGATACCATGACGATGTAAATATCTGATATGCAGGATATCTGATACGTGACCTTCGGGGGTGGGGGAGTCACAACCCCCAGATTGAGAATCACTCATCTAGATAGAGAACTTTGAGAACACGAGGAAGCTATGCCGTCATCACATGCCACAGCAGCTTCCTATGCCTGAGACAGGAAGACATCAGCACCTTCAAGGAGGGACAGATGAGCTCTAGGCCTCAAGCCCAGCAAGCTGACTCCCAGAAGGATAGGTACAAACACATTGTTATCAGTACTCAAGAACTTTGGGGGGGATTATTTCCATGAGTCTGCTCAGAGGGATCTAATTATAAATTGGAAGACACTAATAATAATAATAATAATAATAATAATAATAAATCCTAGGGAATATTACTTGCAAATGACTTAAAGAGAAAGTATTTAAAGAATTTCTCAATAATTGTTAGCTATAGTGGGATGGCTATTCTGCGACTGTTTGTATGTAATGGGGAATAAAGCAAATGAATGATTATGGAATATTCTAACATCCCCATAGGTGAAACAAGTGGGAATTTAAAAGAGGGCTCAAGATAGCACCTGGCACAGTCTGAATTTGCAATGGAGGGACAAATACAAGGTCCATTAAATACATTCATATGCACACTGGTTAATAAAAATAGTTTTCTGATTCTACCCACAAAAGAGGCACAATACAATGAGCAACCTACAAGCATCAAGCATCCCAAGTTCCCAGACAATGGTCTGGAAATACTGTCTGCTTGGAAAAACTGTGGCTGCTTTGAGAACGGACACTTCTTGTTCTGGGGACATAAAATGTAGTCTGGCTGTCTGGCCTGGCTATTAAGCACATGCCTAAGACTCATAAAGAACCTGGGGCTCTACCTGGCTAAAAATAGTATCACTGGAGCTTTCATAAGGAAAATTATTACAGCAGATTGAAATTCAAATATATTCAAATGCACAAATTCCTAACAATATTAAAAAACAAGAGAGCATTTTCAGAGCATCACGATGAAATCAATGTGTCCTCCTGACAAAGGTTATACAAATGACAGGATTCAGGGGGCTTGTTTTATGTTTCCCCTTCGAGGTGCATCATGTTTGAACAAACAGCAGGTGGGAAATTTCCCAGTAAAAGCACCCCCCAGCAGTAACCTTGGGATAACTGAACTAGAATGTCACACATTTCAAGGACTAACAAAGTAATACTCCTAGGCCAGTGATTCTCAACCTGTGGGTCATGACCCCTTTGCAGGATTGAATAACCCTTTCATAGGGGTTGCATATCAGGTATTCTGCATATCAGATTATTTATATGAGGATTCATAACTAGTGAAATTACAGTTTTGAAGTAGCAGCAAAATAATTTTATGGTTGGGAGGTCACCACTACATGAGGAACCATGCTAAAAGGTCATAGCATTAGAAAGGTTGAGAACCACTGGCCTAGATATTACATATCAACAGTTGCTAACATCTAAGAAAGATCAGCAATGGGGCAGGACACTACATGTTTGCTGGTGAAAGGATAGATTTCACAGCTTTGCCAAGGGTAATGGATAGGAATCTGACCTCAACTCTGGATGGCAGGAGAGGCACGATGGGTTGAACTCTACCATGAGTGGTGCAGTCACAAACAGGTGTCGTTAGCCAGGCGCAACACCCACGCTTAAAAAATAATTATGAAAAAGCAAACAAGGCACGGAGAATAAGGCTTTCTAGCCTAAGTATTTAAAGGGAATGCCTACTTTGTAAATGAGTGAGATTAAACCCAATAAAACATGATAGTATTCAGCTGTAAGGAAAAATGAAATTTGTAGGAAAATGGATGGACTGAAAAATTATATTAATCAAGCTCACCCAAATGTAGAAAGAAAAAAAATCCACATGTTGTCCCTCAAATGCAGAGCCTAGCCTAGAACACAGGAATATAGGTAAGCAGGGACATGCCTGTGTGCATGTGCATGTGTGTGTTTGTGTGTGTGTGTGGACATTCAGAAAGGAAACAGAACAGAGGGTAATATAATATGGCAAGGAAGGACAGAATGCAGGCAAAAGGCACATCAATCATGAAAGCAGATATAAAGGGATTGCTTTCTAGTTTCAGGTCCATGTAGATTTTTCATGTACTGGATAAGTGAATAAAAGCATAATTAATATTGGAGGAGTAAAACCTTAGGTTTTAAAAGGGCCAACCTAGCTAGACAGAAGTTCACTGGATAGAGAAAGTGTTTGAATGGCTGCTTTATACCAACTGTATCCTGATTTCATATGAATGCTGGGGAATATTATTTTAAGGTGTGGTACTTTTGTTTATGTCGCTTTGCTTGACTCTGTGAAGCTGTGATTCTTTGCCTGTCTAAGATGCCTGAGGGTCCTAATAAAGAGTTGAATGGCCAATAGCGAGGGAGGAGCAAGGATTGGTGGGGCTGGCAGGTGGAGAGGATAAAGAGAAGGAGAAATGAGGAAGGGGAAGGAGCAATGAGAGAACAAGGGGAGGAGGATGTCAGGGGCCAGCCACCCAGCCACCCCGCCACCCTGCCACCCTGCCACCCAGCCAGCCATGGAGTAAGAGTAAAAGATACACAGAAGTAAAAAAAGAAAAAACCCAGAGGCAAAAGGTAGATGGGATAATTTAAGTTAAGAAAAACTGGCTAGAAACAAGCCAAGTTAAGGCCAGGCATTCCTAACTAAGAATAAGCCTCCATGTGTAATTTATTTGGGAGCTGGGTCTTGCCCCTTCCCTGAAAGGCAAAAGAGTAAGAGCAAAAATAACCAACAACATTTGTGTCCAACCTTCAAGTGCTGAATTCTACTAGGCTTCCAATGTCACCATAGGAGGAGGTAGGGCTTAGGGGAAATGATTAAAGAGGGTGGAGCCCTCAAGGACAGGATTAGTGCCCTGATATGTAGAGAAATGAGAGATAGCTTCATTCTCTCCACCATCTGAGAACCTAGTGGGGAGCTAGCCTCACTACAAACCAAACTGCTCGGTGCCATGATGTCCAGTACCCATAATACAGAGATATGTTAGCTGTTTAAGCCATCTAGACTATACTGGGATTTTTCTTTCTTTTGTTTTTAGCAGCCCACCTAGAACCTGTGCTCACTAAATACACATTTGTTTTGTTGAAATTTACACACACACACACACACACTTACTGTTAAACAAAGAAGTTAGACAGACAAACACCCATCTAGGTCCCTTACCTGCGCCTTGGCCAACTTCTTTTCCAGAAGATCTCGTTCCCGCTCTGTTTGCTGTAGACGTTTATTCAGCTCTACTATGTCTCCCTTGAGTGATGCCAGGGCTGCCAAGTGGAGCTGTGGTGGCAGAAGAAAAGGGATTCATGGTTAGACAAGCTCATTTCCTTCCCTTCCTTCAATTAGCATAGCTATGTGGGGGGGGAATCTATTACCCAAAAGGGGACTCTTCTGAGAATGGGAGTGCATTAATCTCAAGAACAGCACACGAGTCAGGGGCTTAGGCTAGCTGGTTATATAGTCACTCTAGATATGGTAGGGAAAGTCATTCCTATGGGGGGTAGACCCGCAATTAGATGGTAAAGTCAGGGTAGAGAGCACAGCTTTTTCTTTGAAAGGCTTTTCCTGAGCTAAGTGTGATAGCGAGAGCGTGAAGGGGTTGCTTAACTCTAAAACACAAGGACTGCAGCCTGAGCAGAAGGCTGAAGCAGGAGGATCTGAAGTTTGAAGCCAGCCTGAACTACATTAGGAAATCCTGTCTGAAACAAAACAAAATAAAGCCCCTCCACACAAAAAGACAAGAGAAAGAGGGGGAGGAAGAAAAAGAAAGGGAGGAAGGAAGGAAGGAAGGAAGGAAGGAAGGAAGGAAGGAAGAGCACAATAGACACAGAGAAGAGCTGGGGGTGGGGAGGGACGGAGACGACTGGGGAGGATATAGCTCGTGGTGAAGCACTTGCTTAACATGTCGACAGCTTGACTTCCCCTCACTCAGCTCAAAGAAAGGAAGAGCTGGTTTTATGAGTTGGCTCTTCTTCCAGTTGTTAATTTTCTTGCTATTGACTCCTTCCTCATCACCTGCCAGATAGCCTTGATTGACTGGGTAGCTTCTTTCTAAACTAATAGACTCTCACTGAGAAACACAAGCAGAATCCTGATGCTACGTTGTGCGCCACAGAGCAAACCTTCATCGACCCAGACACCATTTCCCAACCTAGGGAGCCTTTGCCTGCCCAGGAACTGCGTATACCTGCCTTCCTATTGCAGCCCAGTAGGTAACCCAGGCTGCTCGTCTCTGCACCCTGCAGTGTGCTGCACCCTAGAAATGGAATCATAACAGATGTTCCCTCACATAGCTGCTCTGTAGCTTCCCCAAGGACTTAATGTGAGCTGAGACAGAAACAGATGTGTTCCTGGAGGATGGCCTGGTACAGCAGTGCACAATTCAAAGCAAAAGATCACTAGCATTTTAGCATTGGGAGACCACTCTCCCTGCCCCCTGCTTGATGTGTTGGAGGTGGGCAGTGGCTTCAAAGCACTTGGGTTCATTAGACTCCAACAGCAGTGTGACTAACTTAATTGTACACAAGCTACAAACCAACAGATCAATCGCTGATTTGAAACCAGGAACGCTTGAAATTTAAAAAGGAAATGCCAAGCAATCTGGTGGTATTTGCGTCTGGAGTAGGGCTAAGGCCCCTCAGAAAAGGTCACTCTGCTGTTTAGATACAAGGTTTAAGTGACGGTTTCTCAGTACAAATACCACTGTGCTCCCGCTATACAATCTTTCTGAGATTTGTTTTGTTTACAGTTTGGTGAAGAGAAAGGTTCAGTCCCTTCCACGGCTGGGGCTGTTGCCTTAGTTCCACAGCATTGGCACTGGCATGCCACCTGATCGGTTGGTCCTAGGAGATCATACACCATCTAATCCCTGGCGAAAAAGACCCAGGTATAGACCCAAGGGTCAATTCTGAGAGCCTGGTCAGCTTCTACTTAGCTCACTCTCTTACATCTGGGGCTTACATCTTGGGTTGCTGCAGGACTTGGAAAGATGGAAGGGCAAAGCTAGCACAGAATATTGCAGGCCCTCTCCCCAACATCATGAACTATGCCATATGGGAAGACAGAGTGGCTACTTCCACCACAGCCACACCAGAAGGGTCCATAATAGGATGACACTGTCTTTGGGACTGCATGTGCACAGGGCAGCTCCGTGCTTCTCCAGATGGAAGATGCTTCTCAATGAAGGGGGCAGACAGGTCCCAAAGAATCTCCTGAATTTGAGGATGGTTTCTACAGACAAATATGAAAAGGTGGGTACATAAGAATGTGTTCAACATGCTAAGATCTATGTGCCTCCAAGTTAACAAACATTTGTAATGGATATTAACTCTGTGACCTCATGGCACTTCACACACTGGTGTGCCATGAGGATAGGATGTCTGAGAGCCAGAAAAGAACCACAGTGCTCAGCTGGGGCATCTGCAAGACTGAATCACGCTCTAAAGGCTCCACAGAGCACCTGGCACCACAAAGCATGGCTCAGCATACTGCCATACCCTACAAGACTGCATATGACAGTAATCTGCATGAGTTTTTCATGGGTAAAAACTTTGCTTAAAAGAAGTTTACATGCATGATGATGAGAGAAATGAAATGCAACTCGAACAATAAAATTGGAAAGGGCATTCTAATGGACACCCAGCGGGCTCTGGGTGGCTCTAAATTGTTTTCAGTATTTTTAATTCAGTGGATATTTTTAAAGGGAGTTATTTTTGTATTAAGAAGACAATAAAAAGCCCAGCAAGAGAATAATAACTGAAACGGGCTGTTTTCTTTCCTGTCTCAGTCCTCTGGCCCTTTTGATGGAAAGAAGACAGAATAAAATGAGTTCATTGTTGAACCATTTCTCAACAGAGGCGCAGAAGGCAGCTCTGCCAACAGGCAGTCCCCTGCCTGTCCCCCACAGTCATGGGGAGCTCTCAACACATGTGCATGCCTGTTTGCCTGTCAAGTTTAAAGTTAGCAGGGAAAGAGAAGCTTCTACGTGCTGGATGCTGGCACAGGCAGCTTAGTCCTGGATTCCACCAAGTCCCAAGGCTTTGAATGTCACCACTTAGATCTCTGTGAATTTTGAAACATTTTTATTTAATTGACTATTATTATCTTATCATCATTATCATCATTACTATTTTATTATTTGGGCCTGTATGAATTAGGGTGAGTGCATGTCGTGGCACACATGGGTGCAAAGGTCAGACAGAGGAAAACACGAAGGATTTGATCTTCTCTTTCCACTCTGGGTTCTGGGGGATTGAACTTGAGTTTCCAGGTTTGTGTGACAAGTGCTTTTACCTTCTGGGCCATCTCAATAGTCTCATCTGTGAAATTTTCACGGGGAGCTTACGCAAAGCTGACGTGGAACCTTGTCACTGTCTATATACATTCGGATTTAGAACATACAGATGACAAATGCATACATTCTCATGTCTCTGGGAGCAAAAGTCCCAATTCTCTAGGTTGCTTGCCAGCTAGCTTCACTCTGTGCTGTGGGCACCCAAATGCAGCTATACCACCTGGACATTTGGCAACAGGGGAATTGTCAAGCTACGCAGTTGTTATTTTTGGAGAGTCTGTTCCTTGAGTAAAACTGAACTGTAGAAACAGTCTTAAGGACAAGTCAGCTAAGATGTCCAGCTCTAGGACACAAGTGAGGACCGAGCAGACTGGCTCTCCTGGAGGTTTTTCCAGGCTGAGCAGATAAGCAGCCCCTTACATTATCGGCAGGAGACAAAGGGCATCATGCTCTCTAAAATGCCCTTGGAATCCATCAGCCCTACAATGTGATGAGTGGCCTCTGGAAGCACTTACCTCCATTCTGCTCTTACTAAGAATAAGGGGGCAAACTCAAGCCTGCTCTGTTGAGCTAAGCAGGTATTCTCTGATACAACACAATATGACCATCATCATCATCATCATCCAGTGCTTGTGTCTAGGCTGTTAAACTCTACTTCTGTCACTTAGCTCATCCTCCTGGGACATAGGCCTTTGAACAGCCCAGTCATCGAAGGATCAAAGGCTCCAGCAACATGGCAGGGATGGAGGACTGTGTCATGTGAAGCATCTCTTTTCAGTATGGGTACCACTAGGCACTCCCTACCATAGGCTATGCTGGTCTACCTGCCCTGTGGGGGTGACCTCATCCAGGGAGCACTAGAGGGTGCTGTCCTTCCTCCTGTGCCTGTTTGGGTCAGGAGGTGTTTGTGTAAAGCTGTGTCATTCATCGCAAAGGGTGCCTCTGCTTCTGTTCTACTGTGGGATAAGGGAATTTCTGCTGTGGAATATTCCTTTACACTGTATGACTATATGTTGCTGTAATTGGTTTAATAAAGAAGCTGACTGGCCAATAGCTAAATAGAACAAGGCTAGGCAGGAGAGCCAGACTAGGGGAATACTGGGAGGAAAAAGGGCAGAATCTGGAGTCGCCAGCTGACACAGAGAGCAGGAAATGATGCTAATAAAGGTACTGCCACATGGCAGAGCATAGATAAAGAAATAGGTTAACTTAAAATGTAAGAGCTAGTTAGTAATAAGCCTGAGCTATTGGCTGGGCATTTATAATTTATATTAAGTCTCTGTGTCAGTTATTTGGGAGCAGGCAGTCGGGACAGGGAAACTTCCACATACAAATTTCTATACTGTCCTCATTCTGCCCCAGTCCTCCATATAATGACACACTTTGGTCTTACATTTTATGGAAGACAATAGATAATGCCAACTCTTTCTTTCACACAGTGACCTCTTCATTCAAGGGTAAAAGACAAGTGCAACATTGGTTGAACACACACTGTTAGCAGAATGTTCTCTTCCCACACTTCATGGTATTCCACCAAACACACTGCATACAGCATCTCATTTAATCCCCATATGGTAATGCTCAGTGGCAGACATTATCCCTTCTTCAGACACTGAGGAAATTGAAGTGTGGAGGTTGGGTAGGAAAACAGCCCAAGGGCAGATAGCCAAGGAACCCTAGCTTCATGTCTACTCCACTGTGTGCCTCATGGAAGCTCCAGACTTGGTGTGTCATTGCTCTCTTGCCTTTGGGACACCTAAACATGAATGTTCTTGTACATGCATGTGGTTGGGTAGAGAAGAAGTATCTGTACTGGGGGTGTAGTGCCAAGATCTGTGGTACCCTCAGGCAGGAGCAGGGAGGGAAAGGTGAGCCTTTCTGTGGTGCTGATGGAACACTTAGCTGACTGTGGATCTGCATCTCTCCCTGCCTTCTAATACTCTTGTTCTAAGGCTTTGAGGATGGGTTTATAGTGCCATGTCTCTAAGACTCCTCCAGGCTTTAACCTGGCAGCACATCGCTTTGTATGTCCTATCTCTGTGGGTAGTGAATGATCGCATATGTCCCAGCTGTCCTTGCAAGGGGCAGGGACAAGTGCACTGGAAAGCAGCCTCATTCAGCTACCCCTCCTAGATCCTCCACACGGCAGGAGCTCTGATTCAGTCACACAAAGAACAAAATCCCTGGCACAAGGGCAGCGCTCTCTGCCAGATGGATACAATCAGGCCCATTTAGTGGCTTCCTATTTGCTGCTAGGATTCCAGCTAGGGGCACCTGCTGGGTCGGAGTCTGAGAAAGGCTGTTCAGTCTTAAAACTTAAAACTCATTAAGCATCATCTACAAGATTGCACACTGCACGCAAATCACTTTCTGCTGACATTGGTCAACTCCGAAAGCAGTAGCCTTTTCTCTTTTCAATTTTCCTGCCAATTCCCTTGACAGGCCAATGGCCTCTGAGTTACTTTCAGAACCTCAGCTGAAATTCAGTTCTCGGAAAGCCCCTTCATCATGGAAGCACCAAGACACCATTAGGTAAGGGTGTATTACATAGCTGGTGGTGCCAAGTCACCAATCCAAGGTCTGGGTACCACCTGTGAAGGCAGGCATCCATACCAGTGTCCCCAGATCTCTTGTAAAACCACATCCTTACAAACAGTTGTGCTTCTTAAATACTTCCTGTGAATAATGATTCTTTTCACCATTTGATATTGAAATATAAAAAAATCTGAGCAGTGGAATATATATATTCTTTAAATGTACTATGTAATACTCTAACTATAACTATTAAATATTAGCAACAATGTTTTACACAAATTTTGACTTTTTTAATTTTCATGACAACACAAAATTAAGTGATGTACAAAGAGTTTTGGAAACACATTCATACAAAATAAAAACACCACAATAGACTGACTGTCCCTGCTTACATTTCAAGGTGGCTGCGCCCTAATGACACATCATGGAGGGGATGAAGATCCAGCAATTAAGCCCAGCTAATCAGGGAACATGAATATTTCAGCACACACTAAATACGGATGTGATCCCTGGGGCAGAAACCCCCGCAGAGAATCACATGGACGTGAGTAACAAGTTCCTCAACAAGGACTGCATTGTTCATAAATTTTTATATTGATCCAATTTAGCAGGTATTGAATTCCCCATTCTAGAGAAAACCAAGTACTTTTAATGGTGCAACAGTCAATAAACGCCACAGATCCGAATGGGCCAATGTAGGCTTACAGTGATGCTGAAGCACTCAGAAGGACCCTGGTGTTGTGGAAGGAGAACAATGCTTTTTCTTGGGAAAAACAGGTGAAGATCTGGAAAGCATGTGTTTGCACATCTGCACATGTACACACACACACACACACACACACACACACACACACACACACGGCTTCACGTGCAGCTCGAGGTATATGCTCCCAGACTTTCAAAGTCCAGGCACAGCTACAATGGTGACTCTTAAAGATTCAGGACAATTATTGCAAATGTATTCCCAGCTTCTTAAAGATCTCTTAACGTGCATTATTTCATTTGAATAAAATACTTGTCAAGGGCTTGCTGCCAGGACACGCTCCTATTCCAGTCAAGGCACAGGCAAGCCCTGGCTGGCTTGACCTCCCCCAGGCATGCTGACTGATGGGCCACTTCCCAGCTCTCTGGTACAGCTAATCCAAAGCTGTTGGCCAGGGCAGAGGAGACAGACTTTCAACTCCTGTCTCGAAGGGGCCGCGCCTGCAACCTCAGTGACAGCAAGCAGATAGAAAAGGGGAAAGGCTCAGGGTCCAAGTCTTCTCTCCTTTCAAATGACCCTTGCCTAGTCAGTACCAGCCCACCTAGGTCACCTTGACCTTGGAACAGGAAGAATACTGGGAAGAGCAGAGTATGGACAGATGAGAAAAGCAGAACAGATGAGGTCACACAAAGCCCCATCCTTGCGGAACTTTTTACTTTTTGAAGCCTCACTTTACTCACCTGTAAAACGGGGACAATGTTCATGCAGACAGAGCTCTGAGGATTGAACAAAATGCTGGAGGTGAGATTTTTGATTACAAAACTAGCTGCCAATGAGTTAGCAGCATGACTGTGACCACTAGGGTCATCATGGTCACATGACTTCCTTTTTAAAAAAAAATCCTTAAGAGGTGTCAAGATAAAATTGAACTTGGAAGGTCACTCCGCTGTCTCTCAGTTTACACAATCCCTGATTAAGCAATCAAAATGACTCTCCACACAGGTGCCTAGCTCACACCAGTCCCAGTAATCTATACTTCGCCTTTCAACACATGGGATTCAGTGACTGGGCCAGCAGGTAGGCAGGAAGGCACAGCAAAGCACAATAATCCTTGAGGGCCTGGGAAGAGGAGTCACCCTACCACGCCCAGTCCACAGCCCACTTCCCGCCCCCTCCTGTCTTTCAGAAGAGGGGGGATGCTCAAAACATACACAGTAACCTCAAAATAAGCTTCACGAACAGTGTCTCAACAACGAAAAGAGGAAACTGCGACTGTATTGTAATCTAGGACATGGACGTCTGCTCGTGATGGTGAAGACAAAAAGGATGAGTGTGTGTGAAGGGCACGGGGCACCAGGCTGCCAAACGGACAGACAGACGCATGCCCACGTGTGCGCACACACACACACACACTCCTGCTCTAGTAGGAGCACAAATACCCCATAACTTGGAGGTTACTATTTCCTATAGGATTGATACATTCCTTTGATTCTTTTATCTCCACTTATCCACCGCTGACCACCAGGGATGAGTTTTCTCTCTGTCACACACATTTTCTATTCTTTTATTCTTTGTTTTTTAACCAGCATTTGTTAGTGCCTAACATCGTGAATTTGGTCTCGTTTCTGTTTTGGGTGAATGATTTTTCCATGAGGGTTCTGTGGTGGCAGAAATATTGGGAATCTGGGAAACATCCAGTGGACAAGGAGGATAATATTTATTCAATGAATAAATTAAGAAAAAATTAAAATTCAAAGGCAAGAACATGCATTTTCCTTACCCACACTACCTACAGATCGCATCTGCTGCATATAGCGGACAGGTTCTTTCTATGAACAAATATACTTAATACAGTTTGTGTGAAATAGTATGTTTAATGGAGAACAATTTTTGCCCAAAATATCTACTTGTAAGTCTGGGATAAAAAGTCCTGAAATGTAAGCCACATTCCCAGGTTATCTCTATTTGGCATTCAGGTAGCTTTTTCATGTTCCCCCCCATGAACATATTTTGTTTTCTTGTCCTTGTTTAGAAAGCATTTTAGAGAATATAAATAAGCCTATATATAATCTCTGACCTCTATACAGTACACCCAGGGAGATAAAACTCCTCTAGCAAGCTTCAATGGTGCCTGAAGAGGGGAGGGGCTCTATGTAATGTGGGTAAAGGCAGCCTAAATACTACAGCCAAACAAGCGCTGTTCTACCTGGAATTCATTTGTTCTTGCAAGTGAGCCACATGCCCACCTAAGCAGGTACCCCCCCTGCCCCCACCCCCCACCATCTGCCAGCACTAGTCGGCCCAGGGCCTATGTGTTTCTCCATCCCTTGCCAAAGGACAAAGCTGTCAGAGCTGCAACATAGGGCAAGTGAGCCACAGAAGCCTGTGGTTGGCGTCTGGCAAGACAGCATTCCAGGCCCTTTCCTGTAAGGACTGCTTCTCCCGCAAAGCCAGCCGGTCCTCCTACTTTGTATCTAGAAACCACAACATAATAGCAATTTGGACAGGCTTGCAACAGCTCAGCATTATTTTAACTGGCAGCATGGAGCCTCCCTTTCCCTTTACTTACATTTTATCATTTACTGCTTTGGCAGTGTGCATTCTTACAAAATCATTCCCCGGCCCCCCAGCTTCTTCTGAGTTCCTGGGCCAACTCTGAGGTTAATAGAATATAGTAGGCATAGTAGCAGAACTCACTGACTACAAGCAAGGCAACAGAAGACACAGGGAGGTCTCCTAAACCTCCACCCTTCTGTTGTGAGGGCACTCCCCAACACCCTGAGAAGAAACAACGTAGTAAGCGCCTACTGTGGTAGCCGGGGAAAGGACCATTCCTTCGCACACACAGATGCTTGGGTTGTTTGTGACTTTCCCTGAGTAAGGCGAAGCCCTGAATTTGTGCCAAGAACAGCAGCAGTCGGCAAACACGGGCAAGCTTCTCCCAGATCCATGCCCACCATGGTGACAGAGCCTTGTACAAGATACTTGTCCCTCACACAGTTTTGGAAATGGCATGGCTTTCCTCCAGTCACATAGGAGCATCTGCAATCTTAGTTCTCTTGTAGATCTTAGAAAAGAAAAATAATAAAGCAGAGGACGGGGCGAGGGGAGTCTGTGTATCTTCTGAAGCTCACAAACCCCAGCCTGACAATCAGATAAAACATGCCACAAGAAAAGAGGTCCTTGATTTTCTGCCCATTCTGACCTCCTTGTAGACACAGCACTAGAATGCAAATGCAAGGGGTCCCTAAAGCTGCTTTAGTTGGTTTACTGAGATCAGGAAAATATTAAAGCATTCTAGATGATTCTAGGCTGTTTAGAAATAGGATGCTTCCAACCTAGATAAAGATAGCAAATGAGAGTCTAAGGGTAGCAGTGAGGAGATACTGCAGTCACAACAACTAAAAGAAGGGCTCAAACTGTTCAAACCAAGCCTCCCTCTGAAGAGATTCACAGTGTCCATCACTGGATACAGGACTCAACAAAGCAGCTTGAGAGAACTTTGGAGAACTTTTGTCTGATATTCAGGAGAAGTATTTTCTGGCCCAAAGAGTTACCATGAGACAAAGTTCTGAGACGCGGTTTATGAGGTAGCATTAGTGAAATTACGGCTTACATGCAAAGCTTATGCTGAGACGAATACATGGGATTAGGGATGTGAAGCCGTTTGGTGAGTCTGCTCATCCACCTCAATGCAGAGGGAGCACATACATGACACCAAGCTTCATCCTGGGCTCCCGGGAAAGCATAACAAAGTTGAAAGAGATTATTCCACTTCAGGGGGGAAGGGAGGACAAATTAGTCATCCCAGCTGACGAGCACAGGGTGAACTCCAAGTCCTAGCAGCCTATGCAGCAGCTGATAATGGGTTTACATTTCAGCATGAAGGTTTCGGGCTTACTGTAAACGCCTGTCCTGACAGGGAAGCTCGCTACATCTCAGAAGGTAGACAGAGCTCTGGAATCACTCTCCTGGGAAACTGTTCTAGACAGGGGTGACTCTCCTTTCCCTGAGTTCACGCGAATGTGGTCTTGCCTGGGAGTTCAGAGTGTAGCCTGTCAGAATCCATCCCAGTGTGATGGTTCTCTCATTTTACACCAGCATGCACTGGGGCAAAAGGTGGTGGGCGATCAGAGCAGAGGGCATTTCTCTGTGTGTGAGAAAGACGACCAGAGGCCACACAACACTAGCTTTTCCTCCAGCCCCCAGAGCACAGAAATCACACTTTATTTCCCAGTGTGCAGCAGCCAAGAACAGAGGCGATGACATACCTGCAGGGCCAGGGGCTGATGGCTTAGAGAATGAGAGCCACAGAGCTGGGCATAAACTCTGAGCAACAGAGCCCAGAAGCAATAGCATCCCTTCCCCTAGGCCAACCGGCTGGTGTAGAGAAATAAAGAGAACCTATGCCTTAAATCTGAATGTCTGGATCAAATATCTGGACTCTTTGGAGTCTTGACCTATTTCCCCACCTCTTGGGACAGATAAACTGGATCTATCATTACCAACTCCTGTCTCTCAACACCCATCTTAAAGGAGCCTCAAATCACTCAAAAGTTGCCCATGGAGTCAATATTTTTAAAGTTAATGAACCTACCTTATTATAGGAATTACATTCTTTGGGGGGCAATTTTGCGTTCACCAAAAATGTACAGAAATTATCACGTCATTTCCAGAAGAAGCAGCCATCAAGTTTCCTTTCATCAAGTTTCCTTGTGACGCATTTCGTACACCTGGTGCAGAAGTAAGCCAACGGCTAACCTGATCAAGCCTATTTAGAGCTTATTTATATTGTACATGTTTATCACCATGGCAACTAGGAAGTTCTAAGGTATTCATACCTACAAGTGAAACCTAAAAATTTTGCTAAAAATGTGCCTTTTCCAGATAAACCCAGATGCTAAGCAATTTTTCACATCCATTTAGTTTCATTCCACTGAAGCATGTGACCTGTTCCTTGACACTTTCTGGGGGCAGGGAGACTAGAAACAAAAACAAAACACCTGAACTTGTTCCCTATGATAGCCAATGAAAAAAGACCTAAAAAAAAGATACATACACTTAAAAAGCTTGCTTTAAAAAAATAAGCTATATTTCATTGAAATATGTTGGAAGGTAAGAATAAACAAGGCATGGTGGAACATGTCTATAATCCCATCACCAGGAGGACGAGGGGGATTTTGAGTTTGAAGCAAGTCTGAGCTCCATAGTGAGGTCCTGCCTCACAGCAAGGGTGATAACAAACATGTGGTGTAAATTATAAGACATATCAAGACTTTACCTGTGGCAGGTTGAAATTCTAGAACACACTGTATGCAAAACTGTCCAAGTCTGAATGGAGGCACAGGTCACAGCAAATACATACTTTTCAAATATGTCTGTGGTGCTAGCCCTCGTAATGGGTAGAGGCGGAGCAAACAGATCTGGATCTGAGGATGAAGAGTATGGAGCTACAATGACCTTGTCCACAAAGCTCCTTTCCTGGCCCACATTTTATGCCTTACAGTGTGCAAAGCTAAATGCAGACGGGGTCAGGAGGAAGCATCTGCCCAGGCTGCAACAGCGTCTGGGCCATTCTGCAGGAGACTCAGTAGGCACAGTAAGCTGGGCAAACAAAGCTTGAAGACAAGCCCCTTTGCCCCCTCACCCCCATCCCCAGCTCCAGAGCCTCCCAGTACCTGTGTAACAGAAACTTTGGAACTGTCTCCATTCCTAGACTCACTGTCCTCTGTCTCAGAGCCAGAGAAGAGGAGATACTGATTTGTGTTATGCCTGACTTTCACGGGTGAGAAGACAGGAGGAAGAGGGGAAGAGGGAAGGAAATAAACCCTAAGGAGAAAGGAAGAACAGAGCAGATGGCAACACCATATATACCACACTGACAGCCATTCTTCAGGAAGCCAAGAAACCCAGAAGGAGAATGAAAAACAAGGAAAAAGGCAATGAACAGAATAAGGTCTAAAAAATAAACCTGCCTCTTTGAAACACATTTCCTTACAGGTCTTTTTCCAATGCCTAGTTGTTCCAAACCCTTGGTTGTCATCCTCCCACCTGGAAGAGGCAATGGCAAGCATCCTAGGAACAGTCCAGCTTAGATGGATGGGGAGAGATGAAGGCTGCTTCCAGAAAAGAATATTCTCATTTTGACCCCTTTAGACTGCTCAGGTATAGAGTTAAGGGTTTCAGTGTACAAGATCAAAAGATCTCTATGGGTCACAGTGCCCATGGGGAGACACAAGGGCAGGCTTCATAACAGTATGACAGGTATTGACTTCCCTTCTTGGGTTCAGTTGCCTTTTGAGGTGAGTTACCCTAGGAGAAAAATAAAAAGTTGTGCAACGAGGTTCTCCTATGCGAGTGTTTGCAGGAACAATCGAAGGGCTGTCTAGAAAAGAAAACACCTCATTTCTTTAATTATAGCTCTTCAGACAACAAGAGGCAATTTAGAGACTAGCCAGCAAAGTGCGCAAGATTGGCACAGATGATGCCACTTACACTCTGTTCCAGCTATTATGCATTGCCCAGCTTCACTTTGGCTAGACAGAGTAACTTCTTCTGGGATGATAAGTCTCTGGTACTTTGGTTACAGCCACAACGATAGGATTACACAGATAAACCACACACCTCAAACTGCTGCAAATGTCATAGGATTTTTAGCAAGATGCACAAAGGATTTTGTTGTTGTTATTTGTTTTATGAGACAGGCCAGGATCTTCATGGGCAGAGTAATCAGCATGAGGAGTCTGAGCGATAAAGGTGGGTGAAGTCTTGTCACATTGAGTTGGATCCCCAGAAACAATGTAGAGATGGATGGAGAGACCAACTTTACAAGGCTGTCTTTTGACTTCCATATGTACTATGCACATATGCACCTACACAGAACACATCATTCACATACATACACACAAACACAACAATTTTTAAAAAGAGAATTAATACGGGGTCTTAATTTTTTCCTATGTTTATGGCATCCACTTCTTTAAAGAATAATCATAAGATAGAATTGGTTCTTTTTTCAAGACTTCATCTTCCTTCTTGCCTTTGATTGGACTTTCTGCTCCATGGTAGAACCACACTTCTCTTGTAGAATGAGGCAGTAGATCATTTTCTATTCTTTAGACCAAGAAGCCACATCTGTAAAGACTGCAACTGCACAAATGAAAGGAAGCTTGACTGCTACTTTGGTATCAGTCACTAAACTACCTCAGTGCCCAGTATCTCTCCATACACCTATTTCCTCATCTGTCCTGTGGGTGCTAATATTGACTCTACCCCACTACCTAGGGACATGGGAGCATGAGGGGGCTTATTGTATTGTATGTTATGAGCTTGTTAAAAATGTTACATGACTCATTTCAGGTTATTCTCTTCTTGACGCCTTCAAGTTAAACCCTGATCACACTTTATTAGGCCCACCTCTGTTTATAAAGTATGACAGAAACCATGTTAGTGCTGGGCATGGTGGTATACACATTTAATCTTAGCACCCTCAGAGGCAGGGGGAATCTCTGTGAGTTCAAGGCCAGCCTGGTTTACCTGATGAGTTTCAGGTCAGCCAGGGCTATACAGTGAAGTCTTGTCTTACACGAAAACAAAAGAAGTCATGTTAGACTTCTAAGAAAGTTTTTATTTAGAGTGTAAACCGTCACAGCTAGTGTGCTCCACTCCACAAGAGCCTTCAGCGATGCTGATATTTAAGGGCATTTGGATCCGGATGACCAGATCCAGAGAGTTTTAAACCAAGTGCTATCAAGAACTCTAAGCTCGGGAGGGTCACCTAAAGAGTGGATGCTTGGCTCTCCTACTGACTTTTCTGTGTAATGACCCGGGACCCCATTGAAGAACTGGGTAAACGTATCTCCCAGACTTTGATGTCAAATATGCTGGATGCATGTCTGAGCCATTTCTGGTTTGTGGTGGGAGCCTGACCATGTCCTGTTAGTCAACAGAAAACGTCTACTCACAACTGCTACATCCACAAGAAAACTCCAGAGACAAGGTTTTCAAAGCACGATTACAACGTGGTGAAAGCTAATTTCCCATTAGACAAGGAGCCTAGAACCTAATGACTAAAGTAAGAAGAAGAGGTTTTATCACTCTGTACCCATTAGCTTGTGTCTTTACCACAACATGTATTAAGCTTTGGTCAAGCAATCAACCAACAAAGACCAACAATGCATGTAGAAGCAGAAGGCAGAAACCTCTTTAAGCCAAAAAACAAAATTGGAGGCTCTGTGTTATGTATCACTGCACAGGCAGTAATTGGGCAGCTCCCAAGAACAAGTAAGGAACTCTGGAAACTGTGGGTTCTAGGAACCAAGAGCTTCAAGGATATCTGACCTCCTTTTCACACCATGAGTCCTGAAGCTTTCGAGTGCTTACTCTACGCCAGGAACCTACAGAGAAGAAATGCCCCCTCTTCTCTAGTGCCATGACCCATCTTTCAGTTTTTGTCCAGTCATCAATGCAGCACTAAGACCTAGAATAAAGTAAGATGGGAAGCCATCTGAAAGCTGAGTGATGGCCTTCAGTACTATGGAGTCTCAGGAAGGAAAAGGATTATAATCTAAGAAAAAAATCATAAAAATATCTAATATCATTTCTCTAAGTTCAAGAATGGAAGAGAATAGAAACGTGCCAATTAATAGTTCATACCAAGGGAGCATTGGTCAGTTCACACAAGCAGGCCCCTGCCTTAACACTGACTGTGGTGGTTTGAATGAAAATGGGACCCATAGACCCAGAGGGAGTAGCACTAGGAGGTGTGGCCTTGCTGGAGAAAGTATGTCACTGGGGGTGGGCTTGGAGGTTTCAAATGCTCAAGCCAGCCCAGGGGTTCTCTCTTCCTGCTGCCTTCAAATCCAATATAGAATTCTCAAGCTACTTCTCCAGCAACCATGCCTCCTACATGCTGCCATGCTTCCCGCTGTGACAATAATGGAGTAACCAACCCTCTGAAACAGTAAATCAGCCCCAGTTAAATGTTTTCCTACATAAGACTTGCTGTGATCATGATGTCTCTTCACAGTAATAAGACACTGACCCTTTGGCCACTTGAGACAACATTCAGAGTGACTGGCCAGCTTCTGCATCTGTGACCACAAAGTCATGTAAGTAAGCAACAGTGCACCTCTTCAAGTTACTGAATGGTCTAGGCAAGGTTTAGACTCTGGTATGTTTCATCCTCCCTTTCCTTGGGCTTGCTGCAAGTTGCTGTTTCCTGTAGCTATATAACTAGGGAATCTTTTCTTTGTCTTGCACACGACTTCCCCTTTGAAGCAGGCTTGTTCCCCTATAATGGTAGTGAGAAATTATGTAGTTTTTCTACCTTTGAAACTAACATAAGCCTAGAATGAATTAGGCTATAAGCTCCCCCTCCAAAAAAAAAAGAAAATGAAAAAAACAGTTAAATCTAAATGCTCCTCTTAATTCAATGTATCTGATTGCTACAACTTGGCCAATTACCAATTTAGCCAATTACTAAACGAGTGGACAATTTTCCTCCCTGTATCATACTATAGTCAGGAAGTTTTAGGGCTGGGGCTGTAGGTCAGGTGGTAGAGGGCTTGCCTTGTGTACACAACACCCTGAGTTCAAGCCTCAGCCCCTCATTAAGCCCAGTGTGGTGAGGTTCACTGCAATCCCAGCGCTTTGGAGATGGAAGAGCGAGGGTCAGAGTTTAAGGCAATCTTTGGCTCCATAGCAAGTTTAAGGCCAGCCTATGCTACATGAGAGCCTGTCTATAAAGAACAGGGGGAGAGGAAGAGGAGCTGAATCACACAGTCAGTACCTTCTTGAACGGCTCCACACTCACAGGATGCGTTTCTACAGTCGGCCCTCTGCTTTATGCTCAGGAATTCTACACTTATCAAACACACGGGGGGGCGTGGTTTGATTTCAATATGATAGTTCATCTTAGTTTCCTTATTTACAAAAGGTTATAGAAATATGATAAACATGCAAACTTATTTATCTGTTTGTGGTCTCAGCCCATTTTGATAGGGTGCTAATTTTCAGTACTTGATATATGTTGTGTTCCCTGACCACTGTACCTACAAATGTCCTTCTCCAAATGGCTGTTCATCCTTCAATTCATGCAACATTTTTAGCAACACTGTTTCATATTTTTATATTTACTACATAAACCCTTAAATGTGCACATTTTCCTCTGCTTTTTTGTTTAGGAAGTTGTTACGTGCTTAGGTCAAATCAATAGTCAGATTTTCTTTAGTGTGTTTTTTTTAATATGGTCAATTTTTAATGCTTCCAGTTACCTAGAATTTCATTACATATATTAATTATACTCTTTACTTTGTAGTTTATTTAATGTTTATCCTTATCGTAGTACTACTGAATAATTAGAGCTAAATACATTGTATTATGTACCCCTATCCCCATCTATTTTAGTTTGTCCAAAACAGGTTCTCACTCCACAGCCCAGGCTCGCTTTAAACACATGACTATCTTTCTGCCTAAATCTCCCAAATGCTGAGATTACGGCTGTAAGTTACCACACTCAGCTTTAACATGACTTTAGTATTATAATATCTGTTATAATATAATATATTTATTATAATATAATATAATACAAATGATGGCATATAAAAAAATCTTACCTTTGTTTTCCAATAATAATATCCCAACTATTTATCTGTTCTTTCAGATAAACATAAAATTATCATGAAGGTTTTAGAATCCTGTAAAGCTTTGGATAGAAGTATCACAAAATGTCTACACTTACTGCCACAATCATTGTGCTCATGAGGAAGACCAAACACCAAGCAATAACGCAAACACTCCATTTACCACTAGTATCCTCTTTGCAGAGTAGAGGCTCTTCTTAATCCAAAAGCAAATTCTCGAGGACAACATGATGTCCCCTTTGCTCCTCAGCATATTCCTTTCCTAGAAGCTGGTCTGTTGGACTATTTACTGAATGAACATCACTGAATGATGGAAGTCAAGGATCTTGAACACTTGTCTTATTTCATATGTCAATCCCCAAATAGCTATAATCTTCCCAACTGCTACCCTGAGTGCCCTTGGTGTGTGTGAACTGAGCAAGGCTGGGAGAAAGAAGCAGGAGGACCTCAGCAGCCAACTTGGGCGGCATAAGCAACCCCAGCCTTCTTAGGTGGTGACAATAGCAAAGGAGGGTGAAAGAAGGTGTAGGCTAACACTGCAGAGCGTGAGGAGGAGCTAAAGCAACGCTGCAGAAATCCATGAGAACTGCAAAATGTTCAGAGCATTCGCCACTACCACGAAGGAGAATCTGGTTCAGCTGGCTGCTTTTCAAAATGGTAAGAGAAAGATAGGGGGGCGGTGC
>LOJH01003507.1:0-18779 GCA_001685095.1 Ellobius talpinus | reverse complement strand
TACAGCAAAACCCTGTCTTGAAAAAAAAAGAAGAAGAAGAAAGAAAAGAAAAACAAGTGGTATTCTGTCACCTACGTGTTGTCTAGCCTGCAGAGACCGTAGCACAAACAAGACAGTCACGCAGAGACAGCAAATCCTGGGAGCTGCCCACTGTCTTAACCCAGAAAATGGGGACTTGTTACACACAGGTGAAAGGCATTATTTGTTATAAATCTGCTTTCTAAAGGTGAGGATATGCTTCCTTAAGGGGCTCCTGCATCTGCGGACCCAGTGATATCATGAGAAGAGGATTCCTTGCCTCTCCCCTGAGAAGGCACCGGGACAGGGAGAGAGAGGAGAGGATAGGAATGATTTTTGTGGAGGAGAGAGCATGTGGGCCCAGCAGCACCGTGCTAAAGCTTCAGGAGTAACCAGCCGAATGGTTGCAATTTCATGGCAGGACTCTTAAGAAACTCTGCAAGGCATGTGGCACCGTGGGGGCATCCATAAACACGGGCTGGGTTGACCTGAATGGAAAGCATTATGAATGGGCATCACTTGGGTGGTCTCTCTTTCTACAGCTTTGCTCATTATGAGTCTTCGGCAGTGTCCACGAAAGCTTCTTTTCCAACCACTAGTTGCTTAGAATTTTAGGATAATAGCAACATCTGCAGTGAGTTTTAATGATATAGGAAAGGCTTTCATGCACTGTATATAACTCAAACTGAATGGGCTGCTTCAGAAGTACACGTGAAAAGAAGCTACAGCATCAAAGCGTCGCTCTCAAGTCAACGCAGTAAAGGAGCATGGTGCCCATCTTTTCGACTGAGTGACAGGAACTCAGGGGAGACAATGATCACATCCAAAACAACGACAGATGCAGAAACAGCATAAAATAGCTAACCTAGTGAGTCCACTTTTGACGGCATTTACCCAATCATCTCCCTGGGTTTTATCCAGTCAGGTAAATATTTAATGACAAATCTCGTAGCTTTTCAAGCAGATGAAAGAATATCTAATAGAACCTCAACTTTTTTTAGTCACTTAAAAACTGTTTGCGCGTGCCTGTGCATGTGTGCATTCACCATTTATGTGTGTGGGTGCCATGGTGTGTCTGCAGCGGACAGGACAGGAGTCAGTTTTCTTCTTTCATTTTAGTGTAGGTTCCTGAGCTGGAACTCAGGCAGCCAGGCTTGCCCAGAAAGTGCCTTTACCCTCTGAGCCATGTCTTTTGTTCCTACTCTTCATTTTCTAAGTCACCCAGTGTTGGTCGTTTTCCCCTCTTTCTCTAATAGATTATAGAAACAAAAAAGGGCCACTAACGATCATCTTGCTGTCATTTTAAGTTGCATTCTTAAATAGTATTGTTCTTTGTTTTTCTGTTCTGTGGCCATCGTGAAACACTCACCAAATCATCTTTTATTTTATTTATTTATTTATTTTTATTTTTTTTATTTTTTATACTCCCAAGTCACGGGCAATCACTGAGGAATGCCAGGAGCTCAAGGAGACACTCAAGGGGACTGCCTGCTATTGCACACAGCATTCCCTCCACCCAGGGAATGCACAGCCAGGGAACGAGAGCAGAAACCATGGAGGGAAACTGCCCGTTGGCTTTCCTGCTGCTGCCTACAGTCCTTTCTTATAAAACCCAAGACCATCTACCTAGAAAAGGAACTACCTCCGGTGGACTGGGCCCTCTTACATCAAGTAATAATACATTCCTCCACAGACATGCCCACTGGCCAGTCTGATCTTGATAACTCCTCAAATCAAGGTTTTCCTCTCAGATGACTCTGGACTGTGCCACGTTAACAACTGATGCTAATTTGGCTTGGACACCTGGTCCCTTGTCAGTATGACACAAAGACAACATTTTTGAACTGTAACTTATCAATCTCCTGTCCCCAAGATCTCATGTGAGTATTTTGATATAAAGCACAGCACAGCTTTAAAGGTCCTTGGAGAGGCAGTATGAGCTCTTATCTGCTGAGCCCTCCCTCCAGCCCCTCCCCCACAGGCTTTTAACAGCATCTTTGTTTTGTGCTTCAGTTATTTTGACTATGATGTATTTGGTCCTCATGTCTGTTTAGGGCTTGAAGTGCTTATATTTGGATATCCATTTCTTTCTCTAGGTTTGGATATTTTTTTCTGTTATTAATTCACTGACCATGAGTCTATGCCTTTAGTGTTTCTATCCATTCCGTCTCCTGCTCTGTGCACTCTTAGGTTTGGTGTCTTGAAGTATCCCAGAGCTCCTGGAGGGTTTGCTCATGCTCGTCTCTACCCCCACTACTTGTGTCTGATTTTCTCTATATGCGCTATTTTCTCTATGCCACTGTTCATCGCTGACATCCAATCTCTCGCTTGCTCTTGGCTCGTGATATTTTCCAGCGCTCATTTCCTTTAAATTTAATCAATTGACTTTCCCGGCATTTCTCTTGATTTCCTTTTAGAATCACAATTTGCTTGTTGAATATTTCCTCTGAGGTATTAAACTTCTCTTCCAAATTACAGACTATCTCATTCTCTCTGCTAATTGTCTTGTCCAAACCTGAACTGAGTCCCTATGTCATTCATCTGTTCGAGTCTTCTAAGTGATCACTAATTGTTGTTGAAAGTAGAACTGTGCAGTGTGTGTGTGTGTGTGTGTGTGTGTGCAGTATATATGTGTGTATATTTATATTCAGCCATCTTGTTATCTTTGGTTGCAGATACTGAAGTGTTGTAAACTTGTCAAGGTGTCTTAGTATGTTGTCATCTTGATCTTGTGGTTTTGTTTTCTTATTGCGTCTTGTACACCTTTAGGGCTGGGGGTGCCCTCTAGTTTTAATTATTCCACTGCTTCCTTATATGTATTTTTTGTCCTGCATGCTTCTTCCCGGTGAGTTGTCTTCATTTGGCGTACACCGTGGAATGGGGAAGCCAGCTGGAGTGACAGACACAGTGGCCTGACAGCAGTCCCAGAGCTAACTGGCAGCAGAATACACTTGTCCCTGTCACTCGAGTCCCTGATAAGATTTGGAGACAGTAGCACTCAGGCAGTTTACGTTGCTAATTATCGATTTTTAGGATAAAGTTATCAATAATTAAGTAGCAAGAGGAGGACGGAGAGTAAAGGGAGAAGGAGGAAATTATAATTGAGATGGAAAGCACATGGGTTAGGGACATGATAAACCACAGGAAAATGCGGCAGAGTTGCTGCAGGGACAGCTCTGTCAGGGAAGCTGCTCCAGCAAGGACGCTGCTTTAAACGCCCACGGAGCAACCCAAGCCCAGCAGTGAGAACTTTCAAAAGTACATATAAATTAAAACAGAAGTGAAATAGAAGGTGCTAGAAGCTCGGTCAGTATGTCTTCCTGGCTAAGGTGATGGTGATGTTGTCACACTCCCTCTTCCTGTCGGCTGGAGCAGTCTCAGGAGTGGGGAGCTCTGTTAGTCTCCGGACCGCAAACAAGTTAACTTATGGGTCCTGCTGATGAGGCTTGCTCTGTGGGAATTCCAGTTCCTGCTGAAATTCTGCCTTCTGAGATTCACTGCCCTCCGGTCACAACTTGGTCGCTGGTGCTGGGGAGTGCTCCATGCACATAAGCGTTTTCCTGTGACTGGGGCCCTGGGGGTGAGGTGCGTGGAAGACCTTCTCACCTGAAGTACCTTTCTCACTGTGAGTGAGGAGACCATGGACGTCCAGCAGGCACATCACATTCCCGTGTCTCTCACCAAGACAGTGCCAGGCAGTTGACTCCAGAGAGCTGCGGGGAATCTCGGCCCCAGGATCCCATGTTATACTTCTCTGTCGCTGCCGCTACAGCTTGCTCTGCTCTGGCCATCTCTCCATGCGTGCTTTCCCAGTCTCTGGCAGAGTCTCTTCAGCTCATCCATGGCCAGGAGGGGAGAGCATCGCTGGCAGCCTCCTCTGACGGAAGGTTTGACATAAACGACGTGGTGCAGCTGGGGCTGGCCTGGCTACTTCTTTTCAGAGCACAACCGTCCTATGCACATCGCTTTCCCTTTAGGTTTTTCTCTGACAGGCCTGGGTCTCACCACGTTTCACAGTAGTGGCTTCTGAGCCACCATCTTTCTCGGAAGTTGATATCATAATATGATTTTGTAAAACATTACCATGGGAGAGATGGGGAAGGTCAACAAAGGATTTCCCTGTGGTAGTCTCAGAACTTGCACGTGAATCTGTGATTCTCTCAACAACATTTCAATTAAAAGAAGGATTAATTAAGATATTATTTAAATGTCAAAATAATTATTGTGGGTAAAATTTATTACAACTGCCAATCTTTTTAATTGAATTTCTACCTATTTTATTTTTTTAAGAAAAGCAAGAGTGAAAGGAGATAGATAAGATGAAGAAACCAGCAAAAAATTAACAAAAGAAGAAAATAATTAAAAGTGCCTATGTCCTTTCATCAAAGTGAGTAAGAATGGTTTTCTATTCTGCGGTGTTTGTCTACCGCTGACTCCTCTAAATTAGTCGAGTGCTGGCTTAAATGTGTCCTTAAAAACTTGAAGCATAGCCTTGTGAATTAGCCTGAAGTAGCAAGAGCCCGCTTCCCAGATCAATAGCAAAAGTAACACCTGCCAACCTTCCCCAGAAAGATGCAGCCGCCAGACTTGGGGCTAGGAACTCGAACGCACAAAGCCGTCCATACATGCGGCGAACCTGACACCTGCTGTACCGTGCTGGGGTCCCCAGAAAACAGGGGCTTTTCAGAGACAGCTCTTTTTCCAGGGAGGTCAGACGAGAGAAGTGGCCCTAATCTGATGGGACTTGCGCTCTTCTAAGAAGGGGAAGTTGAGGCACAGGCACGCACAGAGGAAAATACCATGGGACCGAGACAGAGCCCAGGTGCTACTATGTCACTTGTCATGAGAAGGCATAAATAAATGTCCAGCTACCACAAATAGGGCTTCTATAATGAACTAGCTACACCCAGCTGTAGCTTAGAGAGCCAGTGGTTTATTGGAACACTGTACAGGACAGGTGAAAGGGTACTCGCAGGGAAACGGGAGCCTTGAAGACAGCTGCACTGATGACAGACCTGATGTGAGTGACTGCTCATAGCAGCTGCGTTCCTGGAGGCCCCTAAGCTATGGACAGGCAGCTGGGACCCTGGACCCAATGCTGGTAGAAGGCAGAGGAGGTGACACTGGTCATGGGGTATGGTATACAAATGTGACATTAGAAAAAATAATAAAAACCTGAAAATATATATTCTTGCTTGGAAATATGACTTAGAGAAAGTCTTTCGTCAAAAACATTTTGCACGATAAAAATAAAGGAACCACATAAAATTTTGAGTATTGCAATAATTGTCAAGTTACAGAGGAAAGCCTACAATTGCAGAGAAACTGCACTATTTTCAGAAGAGCCGGGATGCAATCTACAAAATAAAGGGGACAGAAGGCCAGTGACAACAGCGTAGCAGAAAAGCCACAGAGAGAGACTCCCAGCTGGCAGATGGTGCTTGCCACTCGAGCCTGAGATCTGGGTCCGACTATCCAGAACCCACATATTGCTGGGCAAAGCATCATGTGCCTGCACACCTAGTGGTCCTGTGCTGAGAAGGAAGAATCCTGGAAACTCATTCCAGCTGGTCTGGACTGCATTTGTATCTGCAGGGAGCAAGCTATCCCAAGGCCACCCAAGGGTTGACCTCTGCCCTCCTCACACATGCCCTCATGCGAAGATTCATGTAGATGTGTGTACACACATAGAAAGATAAAAATAGCTTGTATAATACTGAGAGTAAAGTCTCTGTTTTATTCCTTATTATTATTATTATTAGTTTTTCAACACAGGGTTTCTTTAGCTTTGGAGCATGTCCTGGAACTAGCTCTTGTAGGCCAGGCTGGCCTTGAACTCACAGAGATCTGCCTGGCTCTGCCTCCAAAGTGCTGGGATTAAAGGTGTGCACCACCACCACCCAGTTATTCCTTATTATTTTTATTTTATGGGTGTGGTTGTTTTACCTGCTTGCCTGTCTGTGCACCATGTGCATGCCTGATGCCTATAGAGGCCAATAGAGGGCATAGGATCCCAAGAAGGTTGTGAGAGACACTTGGGTGCTGGGATTTGAACCCAGGCCCTTTGGAAGGGCAGTCAGTTCTCTCAACCTCTGAGCCATCTCTTCAGTCCCTATTCTTTCGGTCATTATCACCCCCAACATGCTAGGAATTGGTTGTCCACTGAGCTCTGGCCCCAGTATCATTTTCTTTGAAAGAAAGATTACTATAAATCAACCATGCTTTTATTTCAAAGATTTATTTTTAAAAATGAGCTGGAACAAATGAAAAAGAATAAAAGTGGTAAGAGCATGGCAATGAGGCACCCAGGAGGTTTGGGAAGGACAAGTGGCGAATGATTGGTTCAGCTGAGGCAGGTCACATCATCAAGGCAGTCATATAATTATGAAACATGACAAGAGAGACATAAATTAGCCATGTGGTGGATTTAAGCATGTTGCAAGAAGGCGGTATGAGCACTTAAAAAAAGAAGAGTCTTATTAAATAGAAACTACTTAGAAAACTAAAAATTAAAACTAAAACCAAGTGCACAGATGTTCATATTTGAAGATAGAAGTTCACAGTGATAAAAATCTCAGACTTGAATGTTTTCAAAATCTTAAGAGTCCATGACTCTCAGAGCGCTAAAGTCATTGCAGCACACAGAACATTTCTCTTCCCGAGCTTCAGAAGTGTAAGTATCTTGAAATAGAGGCTCCTTTTATGATCTGGGCCCCTGTCTATAGAATTAGAGTTTTCAGAGCAAAGATTTAGCCCCCAGGAATCCCAAGAAGCTACTCTCGGCCACCCATCTCCAATATGCCAATTACAGAGCTCAGGTCGGCAAGAAGAGGAGGAGACCCATAGAATGTAGCCATAGCGGGGAGACATCCACTGAACCCTCCCACCCCCAGTCTATCCACCCCCCCTTTACCTTCAGGCTTAAATTAAGAAGGAATTAGGGCAAGGGGTGAGGGGACAGGGGCAAGGGAAGAGGGGAGAAAGGTCAAACTGCGGTCTGGGTGGTGATCATCTAAATTCTGCAGAGTGCTGCAGAGAAACTCTGATTTCTGTCTCCATGTAATGGATTTGATGGGCCTCCTACGAGGTCCATCACTTCTGCTCCAGGGGTGTAGCCTTGGCATTAGGGGCAATTGCCTTTGTCTTGGACGTGGTCTGTCCTGTGAGCATTTGTTCTTCTGGATAGCCGAGGTGACTCCAGAGGAAAGGTTAAGGACAATGCCTCTCTCTGTGCTGTCAGATTAAGGAAAGGACAGGGGCAGATGTAAAATGAGGGCAGAGAGACCAGCGTTTCCCCCTGTGTAGCATGAATTCTAATTGATCTTAATAATAAAAACCTGGAGTCAGATATTAGGAGGTGAAAGCTGAAAGATCAGAGAAGCAGAGCAGTCAGTTGCTAGGTCTTACCACTATGAAATCCTCAGACCGAGTGGAGTATTCTGTCTCTACAAGTCCTCAGGCTGAATGCCATCTCAGGAAACCTCAGACTGAATCCTGAGCTCCTGTCTCCTCCTGCCTTATATTCCTCTCTCTGCCCAGCCATATTTATTGTCTCCACCTCCCTAGTGCTGGGATTAAAGGTGTGAGCCACCACCGCTTGACTCTCTTTCTCTTTTAGACTGAATCAGTCTCCTGTAGGCCAGGGTGGCCTTGAACTCACAGAGATCTGTCTGCCTATGTCTCCCAAGTGCTCGGATTAAGGTGTGAGCCACTACTACCTGGCCTTGATGGCTAACCAGTGTGGTTAGCTGCACATTCTGATCTTCAGGAAAGTTTTATTTGTTAAAGCACAAACAAAATATCACCATACCCTTGGTTTTATTTACCTTCTGGGCTGCAGCGAGGAGCTAGTGCTTCTCAGCAAAAGCCCTTCTAAGTGTGCTTCCTCTCCAGCACAGCCAATGTGCCTGTATCTCTGTGGCATTGGTCCCCTTACTGCTTCTTGCTGCCATGACAGAGGGGAATTGCCCTGAGTCTTATTGGCATTGGCTCCTTTAACCCACACAGATACTCTACCCCGGTTGTGCACTAACTTGCCTGCAGCAGACACTCCTGCTGCTCTCTTGACAGCCCTCTGGAGGAGCTCAGAGCATGCTCTGTACTGAGTCCCACCCTCAGAGGGACACATGCTTTCTGTGTGCTTGGCATGCACACAGTAGCGTTGGTGTCAAGATTGAACAGTATCTCAGAAAAGGAAAAAAAAAGCTGATCCTCTAGTCCCTGGTGCCTATGAATGCTCCTCTATATGTAAACAAAGTCTTTGTAACTCTATCAAGTTGAAATGGTGTCATTAGGATGGGTCATGACTCCACCTTAAGTCCTGATTTACCCTTAATGACTTCTCCAAAGACCCTCTTCTAAATATGGCTCTTCTGGGGGTTAGGGCACCAGCATATGAACTAGGACAGCCTTCTATCCAGAATAGAAATATGGCCACTCAGATACATGTCATTTGCTTTCTTTGACAATTAAACCACTTACTTCAAAGTGTCTTTAAAGAGCCATTTCTTTTCCTGACAACCCAGCAGGTTGATCATTGGGGCCCAGCTCAGTGAGGGATGTCACTTGAGCAGATTGCCTGTTTGGAGGCCTTTCACTTTCTAGAGGACTAGCTCAGGTTTGAGCCTACAGTATCTGATCAGAGCTACATGGGTATGTGATAGTCCGCTAAGCTCTTTGTAGAAGGCCAGGCTAGGGACTGGCACAGCATCACATCCACCTAAAACGATGGGTCAAGGAAGTCACAAGCAAGCTGAGAGTCAAGGAGTGAGGAAGTACCCCCACCCCAGACAGGGGGCTAGCAATAAGACCCCATAAGGGATGTGTGGAAATTGGGAGGGGAGCCATTCATCACGCTGTGAGCTACCTGCCTGCCACCAATTAATTTGTTTAATTTTGTCAAATTCCAAACAGTAATTTTATTTAAACATGACAAAATGATTCTAAAATTCATCTTAAGTAATTAAAATTAATGTATTTAAAAAGTTTTTGAAGAGTAATGAGGAAGTCATGCTAATCTGATATTAAAATTTATGAGATAGTTATTAAAATGATGTGGTACTGGACTAAGGGGAGGCTGTTTGAAGAGACCAAGACTCCAACCTAGGGCACAGGTTACATAAAATTTCAATAGCTGAAAGAAAACAGTCAGACCCGGCTACATGTAAGAGGTAAATACATACATAAAGCTAAGGAGCTCCTGAGAGGAAGTACGGCCCCGTCCGTGTGTGTCTGAGCTCTTGATGTGGGCAAGAGACAGAGTCACTCCATTGCTTGATAAAGTAGAAACACGCTCTTGTCCCGAGAGAACCCAAACATTCATCGAAACAACTTGGAGTCTTTCATGTCAGCAAGACATAAACAGCTACACAGGAGAAATAAAACCTATGATGAACTGGAAATCAGTGGGAAGCATAGATAAGGCCAGCACAATGGCTCAGTGGGTAAAGGGCTTGTTGCTACGTCTAGTCAAATGTGAGTTCCAATGATCGACCATAGCTGGCACAATAAGTGATTGTTTTTCTTTTTTTGGAGTCATTTGCCTTCTAAGGTGCTAGTAATATATATATTTGAATATATATATATGAAATAATGAAAGGGTCCAACAACATGAAATATGGTTTTGTGATAAGCATATGGTTCCAGAATATATTAGAAGCCTGTTTTCCTGTGACTCTTGTTAAAAAAATGTGAATTTGGAGTAAACATGAATGAAATAATTTTTGACGTTGTACATGAGAAGGTGAAGTTACCGGAAAAACCATTAATTCTAGTGCCATTCACTTTGTTTGTAAATGTCTATATTAATAAAGTTATGTTAATGATTGTTCAAAAAAAAAACCCTGAGTTTGACTCCTGGGACGCACATTATGAAGGGAGAGAACCAACTTCTGAAAACTGTGTTCTAACCTTTTCACAGTACCATGGTGCCAGAGTTTTGTGTGTAATCACGCTCTTGGTGGCAAAGTACATTGAAAACCAGTGACAGGTGAGGACCATTAATGAATTGGGGATCCTGTGGGCATGACAAACTGTGATCTTGTCTGTCCTCATGAGGTGTGTCATCTTCTAACAAAGAAGCAAGTTTCAGCCATGGGGTTCCCTGTGTTGTCAGAGGGTGGGGGTGGGATGGAGCTGTCTGCTCTCTCTTCTGTTTTCTAAGGTTCCCAATGTGAACAGAGGACACCCAGGAGGACTGTCTGGTTAGGGAGCAAGTGCCCTGCAGTTGCATCTGGGTGACCCATTGCTAGGGTTACAGACGGAGGGGACGTCTCTGCTCTTAAGGTTCCCATGTGTGACAGAGTCACAGGGGAACCCTCTGAATTGTATCTGTGGCTAATCATTCTGGAGTTTATCGCAACTAAATGCTTAGGATTATTTTATCAAATTCAGCACCAGGGCGACATGCTGAGACCTGCACAGGAAAACCACGCTGGGCCCTGTTCTCAACCTCGGCCCTCTGGGTGTCTGTGATGTGCGCCCCTGTGTGCTAGCCTGTTGATACCGCATCATTCTTACTGGAAGCCTTTGATCTGCCGAAAGGCACTACAAAGCCCTCAGCCCAGGTAGGCGCATGGTGAGCTGCACAATGAGACTGCAAGGAGCTGTGGGTCCCTGGGGCCCCTCGCTGCGCACTGAGCAGCTAATTGGGCCTTTTCGGGTCAGCAATTAGCTGGGAGCTATTCAGAACCCCTGACAGGGTAGCCTTTATCTGCAAACCAGCTCCATGCTGAACAATAAGGCTACAGCCAGGCCTGGAAACATCCGCTCTGCACAAAGCAGGCCGAACCTGTCAGCCTAGACAGAGCTCCGAGTCTGTGGAATCAGCATGTCACTCTGGCAACTGAGCCCTGACACTGCTGGCTGCAGGAGGACCAGCCGAGGACAAACAATGACATTCCTTAGGAAGAGAAGGCGTTTCTCTAGTTCCAATAGTTAGAAACAGAAAGACAACAAAAATTTTCTACATTTGAAGAGTTCACTTCTTATATTTTCCTTCCAAACACTGAAAACTATAAAATATTTCACCTAAAAATGGTCTAGTAGATCTGCTTATGAAAGCAAGAAGATCTAAAAGCAGACAGGAGATTAGTTGAGAAGAAAGAGACCATGAGAAGCAGGAGGGGATGGAGGTTAAATCAGATGCACACATATGTATCTCATAATAAACCCATTATTATGTATAATTAATATGTGTTAATAAAAATTTTAAAAGGTTAGAACTTGGGGAGATGGCTTATTATACCAGCATGAGAATGTGAGTTCGAATCCCCAGCACACATGTAAAAAACCCAGCAAATTTGACCGTGTTTGTAATTCCAGGGATCCTATGGCTAGGTGGTAGATGGAGCCAGGAGACTCTGGAGGCTTGTGCTTCAGTGTCCTGGAGTATGCACCAGAGAATAAGAGAGCCTGTCTCAAACAAGGTGGCAGCTAAGGAGCAACCCTCAAAGTTGTCCTCTGACCTCCACATGCATACTTTAGCATACAAGTACTTGCTCTGCACTACCCCACGGTGATGTTCACACACACACATGTACATATCACATGCATGCACACACACAGACATACCACATGCACACATGCATGCACACACTACAACCACCCCCTCACACACATGCAAACACACATGCATGCACACACCACATGGAAACATGCACACACACCACATGCACACACATGCAAGCACATGCAGCACACACACAAGTACACACGCATACATGCTTATACCACATGCATGCTCACAGACAGACACACCATATACACCCATGCATACATACATTACATGTACCCACACACGCACACATTCAAACATGCATGCACACACACACCACATACACACATGCAAGCACACACAGCACAGACACATTCACATGGATGCACACACACATGCATGTGATAGTAGGGCTGAAGTTTGGAAGGTAACAGGAAAGCCGTCTTTGGGCATCTGAAATACCTCACTCACTCCTGTTTCAGGTAGTCAAGAGGGAACTCTCTCCTTTATGTGCAACCCTTATCGCAAGGCCTGACTTTCATGCCGGCAGAACACCACTGGCCTTTCCCAAATGCACCTGTCTCCGCCTCTCCCAAAATCCTTCCCACAAAGCTATCTTCCTTATGCTTCGTGCCTGGGTTGTGGGCTTATTTTTAATTTGTTCCTACTGATTTTGGGGGGGTCGTTCTTTTGGCCAACATAAGCAAGTGTGGTCTTTCCTTGAAGGGTCCCCGTGGGCTCCTCACGTCTGAGCTCAGGCTGTGGAGTTCACGTCCTCCTTGGCGCTGCTGTCTCTGCCCAGTGACTAGGAACCTCAGCATGCTTTGCAGCGAGGTGAGAGCTCTCATCCCCAAGGACGAGGCAACCAGGTCTGAGCACGGCAGCTCTGTAATGTCAGCATCGTTTTGATACAATGTGAGCACCCTATCTACTTATGCGGCTTCGTTTTACGACTGCTTTCAAAGATGATTGTTTCCTGCTTGTCTTTGCTAGACTGCAGTCATTTGCCTCTCTTCTGTGCTATTTTTTTCCCTTCTCCTTCTTGTCTCCATCTCCGTTGGGAGGAAAAAGGCAAAGCACTCCCACAATGCCCTGGGCTCCCTGCAGTCCCTGTGGTGCAGGCTAGTTTATGTGGCGTGCGTTCATGTGGGAACCTAGAGTTACTCTGAGCTGACTTTACCAATGTTGCCCACCCCCAGGGGCTTAGTAACCCCTTAAAGGGAGCACAGGGGCTGAGTGGAGAAGTCAGTGCTGGTCCCAGTCCTAACTGGTGGCTCCTGAAGTGGGGATGTGTCATCTTTGGGGGGAAGGCTTAGGAGGTAGGGGTGGGGGGCTTAGTTGATGAATTTGCTGTACAAAACCAGTTTGATACGTCCCTGACACTGATCTTTTACCAAGAAACAAGCATTTGTCACCCTGCCTCTTTCTTGTCTTTGTACACACACACACACACACACACACACACATTTCTGCACCATGGGGTCGACAATTGAGTCTTCCTTGTCCCTCCTGTGAAGTCAGCTGCTGGGCCAGCCTGGCAGAGAGAGGCAGAACAGCTAGGGGGAAAATGAAGCGTTTTACAATTACGACCAGTGGGTTTGAGACTGTGTGTCATGTGTCAGAAACACCGCAGCCCGGCAGATCTCCCTGGATGTATTTCGCCTCTCCTGACACATCCCAAGGCTCCTGGGATGCCAGCCTGCACCTGTAGCTCTCCGGGCTGACGGGCAACTAGGCAGCTCAGCAGAGAGGGAGGTCTGGGCGTGCATGGAGAGTGGAGTCCAGCCACTGCAGGTAACAGCTGCCTGGGAGACAGCCAGTCCAGGGCTCCACAATGACATGCAGTCAGGAGCGCACTGACAGACAGACCACTCTGCAGTCTCTGCCGCTGCTGTTTACTCAGCTCCCAGGCTCCACGGAAGGTTAAGCTGGCGCCTGCGTGGCATCTCACAAGGAACTGGGCTGCCAGGCATCTCCATGTCATCCCTGAAGGGTCTGTGGGCTGAGAGGAAGGAACAGGAGGAAACAGCGAGGTGCAAAGAGGGAGCCCCATGGAAACAAAGCCTGGGGATCAGCAGACAGTCTGGAATGGGCAATTACCAGGACTGGTAAAGGCTGTTTGCTTTCTTCCCACAGTTGCAAAATAAAGCATAGATGCTTATGTGCCTGCAGGAAAGTTAGTTGGCTTTCCTAATTCCCTTCAGCTTCTAACTAATTTAAAAAATAAAAAATTCTTACTTTGGGAAGTCAAGGGTTTGTTTTTGTTTATTTGGGTTTTTTGGTTGTTTTTTTGCTATATTTAATAGGATGGAAATAGTCAGAGTACAAATAACAAAATTGGAAATAATTGAAGGGGAAGTTTCTAAATTCTGGAAATAGTGTTAAATATTCAGTGTGCAGATAGGTGAACAGGAACCCAGGGCCATGGGCTGCAGCAGGGGCATGATGGAAAGCTCAGGCCTTCTGAGATTCTAAGGTGACAGGAAATGACCCACCGTGCCACTGGCGCCCACTCAAGAGCCTGAGATTTCACTTCCTGGCCAATCCTTGCATGTTTTATTGCCAATGTCTGTAAATGGCTACTTGCAGCTTGGGGTAGCTGTTCTCACAGATGCCCTGGAAGAGAAGCTACCAGAGAAAGACTTCATCAACAAGGGAAAAACCAACACCCAGTCCCCTGGAGGCAATTCCAACATAGATACGGTATTTTCTCCAGCGGTCAGTCATTCTTGGGCTGCATTTATCAATTACACTAATGTGTCCCTTTGTGAACTAGAGAATCCTGTTAGCGTTTGTTAGCAGTTAGTAGAAAAGCTTTGTATTACATAGATACATATGTTTATACACAGGTTCCTATGACATATATGTATACATATGTGTATAAACATTTATTTAGTTTTGAGTTAAAATACATATGTTATGGCAATCCTCAATATCAGAAGTTTTTTGTTTTGTTTTTGTTTTTGAAGTCGTTTTGAGAAGAATGCAATTTGGTAATCATTAGTCATTACTTATCAGTTAGGATCTATTTTATTTTCTGGGGCCTCTGCCTTTTATATGTTAAAGAGATCATTAATTTGTCAGAAGTTTGCCATTGACATTCTACATTTGCTAGAGTGCTAATTAAAATCCCATAAGTGAATGTTTGCACAGTTATTTTGTGTTTGGGTCATAAACTTACAAGTCCACGGTTACCCTGGCATCTCTTTTACTTCTTACCCTCTCAAGACTCACAATGACCTCCTGTGCATTATGCAGCTTGGGTGGACAAGACACAGAATTTTTGTTCCCTCAGTAATTAATTGGTTAATTATCTCTTCAACAACGAGGGATACGTGGATTATTGAATGTCAAGGCATGCAAGGAACTTGACTCTTTATGTCTCTCCTCTGTTCCAGTGGTGTTTCTGGTGAGCTTCACATCTATTAACCATGTTTGGCCAAGTTAAATGCATGCACCCCCTCTAGTCTTGTCTTTTCAAACTAGTCCATTCGCTGGTCTCTGGGTCATTTAGCATTTTCATGCTTTAATTTGAGAACAAACATCTTTAAAAATAGTCACTCATCCCATAGGAAAATGTAGCATTGTATTTTCATTTATTTGAAGACTTTATGTATTTTGAGGTTTTAAATATCTTCAAAAGTTTTAGTTTTTCCTCCTGGTGGCATATGTTTGGGTTGAAACTGTGACAAATATTTTTCTGGTTACTTTTTTCTTCAAGGGTTTTATAGCTGTAAATACGAGTTTTTTTAATTGTTTTAAAATTTGTCGCTGTTTTGGACTCATTTATAGTTTCAAATTCTTCCTTTTAGTTGATACCATGGGTTTTATTTATTGAAAAATACTCATTAAATTCCCTTCTTGATAAATCAGTATTTATGGCAAATATATAATAATTTTATTTCCAAAATCTATGATCTATAGATCCTTTTCATTTTATTAAATCAAAAGAAACATTCTTTATCTGTTAACTCTGGAGACCTTCTTAAGCAGGTTTGATTTTAAATGGATTGCTTCTCCACTGAGAGCACACGCTATGTATTTAATATGGTTTCACTCATTGCTAGTGTTAAGGAAATAGTCTATCTGTCTTGATTTGAAAAGAGGACTCTGAAAGAAAAGACACAGGTGTAGGTTTGGGATTCGTGTCTATATTTTCTCAGTCTCTGGCTGTTCTCCCCACTCTGGGAGGCCAGCTCCTTGTGGGCAGTGCATTCATTGGACTCTTCTGAGAACCCTGCACACAGTGAATGACCAAGAAATTAGATTAGAAACCTTCCCTGCTTCCACATGCTGTAGAACACTGTTAAGGATGAAAACATCCTGTTCGTACATGTAGAAAATGAGCCTGAACTCGCACTTTTGAGATTGTTTCTGTAGCAATCATTTCAATTATACAACTTGAAAATGTTCCCATTATTTATCCGTCAGCTGTGGTAACTTTTCTGCCAGAAAATAGTTCACTTTACAAAAACTTCATTGTTAATGCAAAACTTAAAATTATTTTTAATAATTCAAAATATTTTCTACAGTGAGAACTTCTTTCAACACTCATTTTCTATAGTCTTGGATTTCATTGCCTGATATCTTAGCACTTTGATTATAACTGTCAAAAATTTGTCTACACATTTTGTTATTTTAGAAATTAACTGTTGGATGAGCCTAAAAGAGCAACTTCCCCTTGCTTAGTTTCTGATTTATCAATCTGATTAATCTTCATTTTCTTTCTTTTGACTTCCTGGCTTCCCCTTGAAAAATCTATGGAGCTAAACATTTAAATAATTTATTTCCACCTTTCCTTGTTTAAAAATTAAAGTACCATGTCTACAAATTTCCCTTTGACTCTCTCTTTGACAACCTGGCACAAACTTTCCATTATCATTCATTTTAAAGACCCTGAAGTGATCTGATTGCTTCTGAGTCAAGTTATTTGTTAATCAGACACGTTGCCTTTGTTAAAGCTTTTAAAGCTATGTTTAAAATTATTGCCTCAGTACCAGGGATTGTGGCATAATTTGGAGAACGCTTTGCATCTGTGGAAACATATTTCAAAATTGACACATAGATCTTCTCTCCCAAAATGTATAGACATGCTTTTTCTATCTCTCTCATTAAATACAGCTAAAACCCTCTGAGATTGTATACTTGAAACAGATGGGAAAACTCTGAAAGTTAAAGCAAGGCAGGGAAGTCGAAGACCTTGGTGCCCAAGGAAGGTGCAGGCTGCCCCAATTGGGCTCTACTTGCCCTATTCAAGCCTCAAATGGAGATGAAGAAGGCTGTCCTTCAAAACCACTCCTCGCAACTACGGAAATGGACAAGCCCACCCCGACAGTCTGTTCTCTGGGTGCAAAGAATGAGAAAAAACAGAAACTTCTGGACATCTGCCACAGAGCACTCCAGCAAGACACACCGACACATGTTTACCCAGCAAAGGCTCCCATCTTGGACCTCTGTATTCAGAGTTCCCGGCATTTCTGAGGAATGGTGCCTTTCAGCCCAAATGTCCTGATGAGAGTGTAAATATAAACCTGAATTTCTCCACAGAGCTTAGCCGGAAGAGGCTCCCCCGACCCCGCCCTATGCTAGTTGGTCCTGGAGAATGGTAGCAGGTAATATCTCTTGCCACCAAGCCCAGTGACTTGAGTTCAACCCTTGGAACCAACATGGTAGGAGGGGAGAACTGAGAGAATTGGCTCCTATGAGTTGTTCTCTGACACCCATGTGTGTGTGATGACGTGTGTACACGCACACACACACACACACACACACACACACACAAAGGGGAATAAATACAATAATAAAAATGTTTAAATAGAGAGAAAACCTCTGCAAACTAGAGCCTTATAGTTACGAAAATATTTTTCATGAATGGTAGGGCAGGCAGATTGAGACGAAAGAAACCTAAAACCTGGCATCAGCTGACTGACGCTGGAAAGGCTGCAGGGACTTTTGTAAACAGAAGGTTCAAGAAATGCTGGAAAATTGAATATTTGGAATTAAAACAGGACCCGGAAAGAGCAAACACACAAGTGAACAGAGCAGATATTATTTCTCTTCATTTTTACACATGTGTGTGACAGTTGATGTACAAGTCTTAATGCCATCTAACATGGGGCTGCAGGAACACAGAGGGAACACTTGGTGCCACCCTGAATAGGGGAGAGTAAGGGACTCCAAAGGAGATAGTTTCTACATGTTTATCTTACTAAAAATGCTGACAGACAGTGATATGTTCTGAATATACCACATCCGGAGTAGTCACTTAAAAGCTGTACAGAGAGAGATGCCCTCCAAACTATAACAGATGAATCAGATAAAATGATAATCCCCAGGAAAGCAGAATAAAGGATCCAGAGAAGCTATAAGTAGACTCAATAAGGTATAATAAAAATAATAGCACCAATATATTCACAATATATTAGTAATTGACCATTAGTTTAATAGATAATAAAAGAATTACAGTAGTGAATAACAGTTGAATTAAAAGAGTGAAAGACAGCTTGACAGAATAAATAAAAGCAACCCAAGTATAATTCAAGTGTATTAATCTCAGCTTAAATGTCAAGATATAAGTAGGTTAAAATTAAAATGGTGTAAGAGAAACACCATATATGCATGATTCAAAAAATACAGAATGCCTATATCATTAATGAAATATATTTTAGAGGGAAGTAAATCACCAGACAGGGAAGCCAATCCACCAGAGAGATTAGGCAATCACAGGGAACCCCAAAGAACAGCTATGAAAACCACTGGAAGTAAGAAGGAAGACAGGTATCTTAGGGTTCTACTGCTATGAAGAGAAACCATGACTGTAAGCAGAAGTTTCTCTCCCACCAGATTCCATAGGCATTAGGTCCCAAGTAAACAAACACACAGATGTTTACATTAATTATAAACTCTTTGGCCTATTAGCTCAGGCTTATTATTAACTGGCTCTTACAATTTGATTAACCCATAATTCTTGCCTATGTTTAGCCACGTGGCTTGGTACCTTTTCTCAGTGAGGCATTCTCATCTTGCTTCCTCTGCATCTGGGTGGTGGCTGTGTCTCTCCCTTTCCTCTTCTCAGAATTCTCGTAGTCTGGTTGCCCCACCTATACTTCCTGCCCAGCTACTGACTACTTAGCATTTTATTAAATTAATGTGAGTACAGCCTACAAGATCATCCTTCCACAATGCACGATCACAACAACCCTTACAAAGAAATACATTTAATTGGGGCTGGCTTACAGTTTCAGAGGTTTAGTCCATTATCATCATG
>LOJH01003506.1:16567-38795 GCA_001685095.1 Ellobius talpinus | reverse complement strand
TGTGGGCATACATGGAGGCAGAATGTTGTATACATAATAAATAAATCTAAAAAATTTTGTTAAAATGGTAAGGTTCAGGCTATGTATCTTTGAAAAAAAACATTAATTTCCTGAGCTGTGAACTGCATAGCACAAGCACAAGAACCCCCCACCAAAAACAAAAACAAAAACCCACAAACAGGTGAGCTTAGACAAGAGCATTCATGTAAAGAGTTTAAGAGGTGTGTTGACTTAAGTGTCCAGGAAAAGGTGGCTTCCGAAGTGACCCTCAGACTCTGTGGTGTCTCATGTTCCTTCTCTGCCCCTTGCAGGTAGAGCTGCACGTCCACCTGGATGGATCCATCAAGCTAGAAACCATCTTATACTATGCCAAGTAAGTCCATGGACAACCAGTCCTCTCCAGCATCCAGTGACATGTACAGCTCTTCTTGGGGGGCCCTGGAGATTCCCAGGACTCTGTTCACCCCTTGTGGGAGTCAAGCCAGCCCTTGGTGGAAGATGGTGTTGTCCTGGCATCTTTCCACTCTAGCCTCCATTGGTCGGAGGTGGTAGGCAAGCATCCTACCTTCCAGCTGTCGAGAAAAGCGAGCCCTGCCCCTAGCATCCTTCACTCCTTTGCTGCGGAGCACTCTGTGCATCCTGGGAGGAGTTAGCTTCCCTCCACTGTCTCCAGTGTCTAGCCTCAACTCTACTGCTGTCCCATGAGACAGACTCCCGAGGTGTCCAGGTGCCACTGGGGAATTTGTCTCCTCCCAGTTCCCTGGGAGAGTTCTACTGGGCATGATTTCCTCCACACTGTGCTTCCAACAGCCTCTTCCTGCCCTGGGATGTGGATGCTGTTCAGCCGTCATAAGCACACAACATCGGCTGCACCACACTGAGTGACTGCCTTAGCGACTCCCGCCCACAGCTTGGGAGGCAGTTGTGTAGCTCACCCTACCTTACAGATGGGAGGATGGAGCCATGGAAGCCAAAGGTGGTTTCAGTCCAGAGGTCTGGTAGAGTATTTTCTCCCATCAACAATGCAACCAGGGAGCTCTGTAAAGTAAGACCTGAAAAACGAGTATATATCAGGATGCCACCATAAAGGTCACTCCCAGATGTCACTGTCAGCATCTATAGCTCTAGTGTCAAGGGGACGCCTCTGGCCTTATCTGTGTGTGGCCTTTGATCATCTGGAGCTGGTAGCTATTGCCACAGGGCCTTGCTGAGGTCATCTGGGTGGGATACTAAGATGGGTTCTAATCAGGGATTATTAAATGGTCCAAGAAGGCTTGTTAGCCGGGTCAAGAAGGCACGAGTATTGAGTGAAAGAGCAAGATGTGGATATTGGGGCTGGTGTGATTTTTCTGGCCTCAGTGAGCTCGGGGGAGGGGGAGGGGTGCCCTGGAGCCTTCAGGCAACAGGGAAGAGGCCTCCATTCCAGTGACCCATTCCTTCTCTGTCTGGGTGTCTGGGTGACTGTTGGAATCATCTCTTCTTCTTCAGCTCCTGGGTTATGCCCTTCGTAGTGCCTCTTACCCCATTCCCAGGCCCCTTCACCACCCTGCGGGCTCTCTATGGAGCATATGAAGGCCTAGCCCAGCCCCTTCACCACCCTGCAGGCTCTCTATGGAGCATGTGAAGGCCTAGCCAGGCCCCTTCACCACCCTGTGGGCTCTCTATGGAGCATGCAAAGGTCTAGCCCCCCTCTAGTGCCATCATTGCATGGCTCTGAGCCACCACTGTCCCTTCTCTTGTCATCCGCAGTCTGTCTCCAGGTGCCTACCATGGCCTCACCATTCTTTGGGCTTTAGGGCTGTAGTTTGACCACTGACTTTGAACATAGTTAGCAGTGTGTCCCTCTGAAGGCTCTCCAGGATCACCAAGGCTGTACATGGCCTTAGGAAGGTGACTTAGGCTGGCTGGCCAGAGTAAGAAGCTTAATCTGGAGGGACCAGTGAGTACTGAGAACCTGCCTATGGGCCAGGAGCACACAGGGGCAGGGACCATATCCCCAAGGTAAATTATGGAGACCTGGGACTGGTGAGGATTCATGACACACAGGCTAGAGCAGGGAGACCGTGGTGTTACCTACTGGGAAACTATGGGGACTTGTTTTATTTTACGGCTGTGCTGGGAATGAAACCTAGGGCTTCTGCATGCTGTAAAGCTAAAGTCTGAGCCCCTTAGTATTCTCTTTTTTAAACACATGCATACACACAGATACACACTACACACATGCATGCATGCACACATGCACACACACCAATAATAACAATAGTGGTATAAAATAGGAGAAACCAAGGCCTATAAGGACACTGCAAACTAGAGCTGAGTCACAGTGGGTGGCGACAGCAGAAGCAGGAAGGCACACCAAGTTCACACCAGCTTCCTGCAGTCCACGGGGAGGCAGAGCTCCCGATGTAGGAAGAAGGCAGGGATGGGACAGAGTCTTGAGCTGAGTAACCAGCACAGCAGACCTATGCTAGGTGGGGCAGGTTGCTATGACAAGCCAGTCAGGAGGGCAGAGGGAGAGGTCCTGATACCAGCTCCTGTCCTGGGAATTAAGATACCGCACAGTCTAATAGCTTCTGTCTGGGCATGTGCTCAAACATGTCTGCCTACCCCTGGACCTGATGAGGAAGTCATGGGCATGCCATGATACTCACCCCAGCATCAGCCAACCTGTTAGTCCCTTGAGATGTATTGACTTGTCTCCGGGTCTACCACCCTGAATGCATTTAAGAAGCCAGGCAGGGCCAGGCCTGCTGAGTACTTGGATGAGCAATGTGATTTGTCGTAACTTCTGGATACAAGTCTTGGAAGGTCTCTATGATGTTCTCTAGGCCTTGGATCTCAGTTTCCTCATCTGTCCCAGGGGAGAAGCTATAAGGAAGGATCCCCTTGTTTCTTATTGAAGTTACCAGTCTGTTCCATGTTGCCCTGGGAGGCCTGGCTGGATCTTGCCTTGGCATCTCATGTTTTGTTTACATTCATTTGTTTGTTTGTTTGGTTGATTGGTTGGTTTTTCAAGACAGGGTTTCTCTATAGCTTTGGAGCCTGTCCTGGAACTAGNTCTTATAGACCAGGCTGACCTCGAACTCACAGAGATCTGCCTGCCTCTGCCTCCAGAGCACTGGGATTAAAGGCATGTGCCACCACCGTGCGGCTTTTTGTTTTTTAAAATGTAGTTTTAAAAATTGATTTTATGTGTCCAAGTGTTTTGCCTGCAAGTATGTATGTGTAATGCATGCATGCCTGATGCCTACCAAGGAGGCAGAAGGCATCGGATCTGCTCGAACTGGAGTTAGAGATGGTTGTGAGCCTCCATGTGGGTCTCGGGATCAAACCAGGTCTTCTGCAAGAGCAGCCAGTGCTCTCACCCCCTGAGCCCTGGCTGCAGCCCCTCACCCTCAGTTTTATTTTCAGGAAGAGAGGCATCACCCTCCCGGCAGATACAGTGGAGGGGCTGCGTGACATCATCGGCATGGACAAGCCTATTTCGCTACCTGGCTTCCTGGCCAAGTTTGATTACTACATGCCTGCTATCGCGTGAGTTGCTCCCGATCCTTGTGTCCCATGACAGCACCCATCCCTGTAACCAAGACCAGACTGAGCTGCTGTAGAAGGCACTCTGAACCTCCAGCCTTGCTTCTGACCGTAGTGTGCCCTAGCCAATTTCTCCTATGCCTTTGGACTCCTAATCTCTTAAACCACCCAGAGGCGGAAGAGGCTCTGCTCAAGCCCTGTGCTGGTTAGGCTATGGAATGTCTTGTTCAGAACTCACTGCCCTTGCACAGCTAATGTCCCCAAGCCGCCATCACAGAACTCAGAGGAAGAGCCCTTGGCCTATGTCAAGAAAAGACATGGGGGATAGGTCTGAATCAGGTCCCCCATGACCCAGTCTAGAGCTCTGGAGGGTATGGGCAGGTCAGGTGCTGGAGCAGGAAATGGAGGTGCAGTTGGGTCTGTCTTCGATGTCTTGAATCACTGGTTGAACGAGGACCACCACTAGTCTCTGAAAAGGCCCAGGAACTGCCATTAGAGAGGGTCAGAGAAAGGACTCAGACTCTGAAAACCTAAGCTAGGCTTGTGACCCGAATTTACTGGCTTCTTTCTGTGTCGCTCAGAGCTGACACTGAAACCCACATGCCAGGTACACGGGTCCTACAAGGTTTAGCCCTTGCTTTCCGCAGATGCTGACTCCTCCCCTACCTACCCTTGGGGACTAACATACCCCAGCCTCAGGTCCTCACGGGCCCCCCCACCCTCGTTCTCTCTGCCTGGAATGCTGTTCTCTAAAGGCCCATGGTTTGCCTTCCGCACACATCTGCCGTGTCTCTTCTCAGTGAGGCCTCACTGGCCATGTTGTGGCACACTGCATCACCTCCTGGTTTTATCTGTATCAACCGTGTTCGTGTCTGGCAGGCCATGTGTGTTTTCCCTTTACCTGGCTCTCCTGTCAGAAGGTGACCAAAAGGCAGGGATCTGAGCTCCTGTTCACTGTGCACTGAGGGTCTGTGTCCAGTATGAGGGTTCAGTACCTACCTGGAGAATGACTGGAACCACAGCGCTGGGAAAGCTGTGGGATATGGGGCTGGGAAAAGCAGAGAGCAAGCCCCTCCCTATGGCAAAGCTGAGACCCAGAGCCTCCCTCATCCACTGAACCTCCTCCTGGGAGTGCCCCATTTCCCCAGAGCTGGGCCCTTTCTTCTCACCTAAAGGCGATGGGGGCACTTGCTTGCCTTCCCTTGCTCATTGTCCCTGCTCTGGAGGAAGTTCTACCTAGAACAGTCCATTAGCATTTGATCAATGTTCACAGAGGCCCTCACAGGTCACTTTGTGCCTCGCTCCTGTAGCCTATACTCAGCAGCAGCAACTAAAATACTTCCAGCATCCAACTGATCACTTCTTTGTAGCACTTGTCTGCCCCAACCAAAGTCCTGGCCTAGGTGAGGTTTCTGATGTTTTGGTCATTTGGCCTTACAATAACCCTTTGACAGCGGTATCAGAGAAGGCAGCTAACTAGCCCAGCATCACACAGACTATAAGACTATGCTTGAATATCGTTTGCCCATTCCAGAGTCCCTCTGAGCTGGACGGTGGTGGCGCACGCCTTTAATCCTAGCACTTGGGAGGCAGAGATGGGCTGATCTCTGTGAGTTTGATGCCAGCCTGGTCTACAAAGCGAGGGCCAGGACAGGCGCCAAAGCTACACAGAGAAACCCCTGCCTCAAAACAAAAACAAAAACAGTCTCTCTGGGTTCACCCATCTGTGCCCCTTCTCTCCCTGCCAGCCTCACATCCATTATCCAACAAAAATTTGGCTACTGTGCCCTAGGCCCTTTCCTTGGATGCGGTGTCATAGCCATGACAACATAGAGGATCCTTGCCTCATGGGAGTCAAGGGGACATGGGAAATAACACTTCAGAAAAAGCATGTGATATCTAATGTCTGTCAGTGATCAGGACATGGAGAAAGGATCCCCAGAGAGAAGGTGGTCTGGGCAGGGCCTTAAGCTGGCATTAGATGAAGGCAGGCAGAGTCCTGAGGTGGGAGGGACAAGCTTGATGGTCTTTGGCCAACGAAGAATGTGAATCACAAGATGCTAGGAAAGCTGGTGACTGTGCCATTGGGCTGGCATTGAGGCGGAGCTTTCTACACAACTGGAAGCCATAGGGGCTCAGAAGAGAGGAACAGCATGCTTTGGTTTCCTTTATAAAAAAAAATTATGGGGTTAGGAGGCCGCTAGATATGTGCCCAGCCATTGAGCCACACCCCTAAGCTCCTGTTTACTTTTCTTTTTAGACTGGGATGGGTCAGAGGACAATTTGCAGGAACCTATGCCCTCCTTCCACCCTGTGGATCCTGACAGTCAAACCCCTGTCTTCAGGCTTGACAGCAAGCATCTTTTCCCGCTGAGCCATCTCACTGGCCCTCCGGGTTTCCATTTTTAATCACTCCTGCTGCCACATGGAATGGCATGCTGTCAGGGCAAACGTGAAGACATGCCCATTAGAAGCAATTCTGTCACACAAGGGCGAGGGGTCAGAATGAGTTTAGTTCAGAAGCACAGATGCCAGGACTTGCCAGGTGGCTTGGGTCTTCTTTGCAGGATCTGAAGAGGCACCTCGTTTGCTACGGGAATTCCCAAGGAGTTGAAGAAGCTTGTTGCCAGCCTGTGTTTTTCCCTTCCCAGGGGCTGCAGGGAGGCCATCAAAAGGATCGCCTATGAGTTTGTGGAGATGAAGGCACAGGAAGGCGTGGTGTACGTGGAAGTGCGCTACAGCCCACACCTGCTGGCCAACTCCAAAGTGGACCCGATCCCCTGGAACCAGGCTGAGTGAGTGGCAACACTGGAAGGGGCTGCATTGCTCATCCCTGAGGAGAGGGCGGAGTGCTGGGAGCCTTGGCCTTGCCCTGGTCCATGGACTCAACTCAACCAGAAGAGGCATGATGCTTTTCCCTCTGCCTGTGGTCACATCTCTGCCCTAAGCAAAATGCTTGGCTAGCTGCCCATAACTCTGCCTGACTTAGCCAGTGACATCTAGAGGCTCTGCTCAATGAATGAGCCTGTCCCATTCATGTCTTCTGGTCTGGACCTCTTGCATCTTGGAATATCTTGAACCCCTCTTGCCCCTCCCTCTGAGCCATGATTCTGATGCCTGTAGACAGTGGCAGTCTGACAGGTTCAAATTTAGCCCCCTCTCCATCTAGAAATAGGGAGGGCTATTTGACACCCCATACTGGAATCCAGCAGTGCCCAGACAGCTCTGAGGAAGTAGGCCACTGCATAGGGGCTTGAAATCATACCCATGTGTCTCCTTGAAAGACACAGGTCAGGGTCAGGCTGCTCCTCCCTGCTCCAGTTCCATGGCTACCATGGCTACCATGGCCTGAAGTCCCTCCCTCCTCCTCTCCCCACACAGAGGGGACCTCACCCCTGATGAGGTTGTGGATCTTGTGAACCAGGGCCTGCAGGAGGGAGAACAAGCATTCGGGGTCAAGGTCCGGTCCATACTGTGCTGTATGCGCCACCAACCCAGTGAGTACCACTGTACCCTGCTGGCCACCTGGCTCTATCCCAGAATCCTGTACCCCATGTGTCCAGTGAACTCTTGGCAGCTCTAATGAGTCTCCTGAACAGGAAATCTAGGTCTTGACAGCCGCATGACCAACAGGAAGCTCATAGCCAAAGGAACCTAAATAATAGGGAAACGTCTACGACCACAAGACTCTGGTTTGGCCCAGTCCAGAGCCTCTTGCATAGGTCTGACTTCTGAGGTATCTGGGATTCCTCTCCTGTTGCCAGCATTGGCCAAACATCCAGGGCTCAAGCTTCAACCTGCAGTGCCCATTCTGTGATGCAAGTCACATCACCCCTCTTGAGTGTTCACACCTTGTTCCGGGATGGTCACACTCACTTTGTGCCCCTACGCTAAGGATTAGAGGGAACAAAGCCAAGGGCTGATGTGAGGTTATGGGGCTCACTACAATAGCACACGGCCTGCATGCCTCTTCTCAGCCCTCGATGCCATCTGGGGATCGAAGTCAGGTCATCGGGCTTAAGGCTTTTAACCACTGAGCCATCTTGTAGGTCCACATCGTAACTCTATGGGGCTCTTAATGTAAAACTGTATGATTCATTAGCAATGAACTCATTCCTGAGGTATATCATGGGCTAAATATTAGACTCTATGTTCCCATTTTCTGAGTGAGGGTAAGTCTGCCATGGTGTTGGTAAGCACTGAGGGAATGACCTGTTTGTCACTTACTGAGCCCAGCCTTTGTCTCAGCACACCCTCGCCATGCGCAGTGGCGGTAGTCTTCCTCTGGGAAAGAGGCTTGGGTGGGGGAAGACACAGCAGTCAGGATCTGAAGACAAGACACTGGATCTTATGTCTTCTCTGGACAGATGAGGGCTTAGAACATCCAGGAGGGCGGCCGGGCAGCCCTGCTCCCATACTGTCTGTTGACGCTCTGTTGAACCTCTCCCCCAGCCTGGTCCCTTGAGGTGTTGGAACTGTGTAAGAAGTACCATCAGAAGACTGTGGTAGCCATCGACCTGGCTGGTGATGAGACCATCGAAGGAAGTAGCCTCTTCCCAGGCCACGTGCAAGCCTATGAGGTGGGCCTGAGAAGGGAAGAGATGTTCCTGGGGGAGCTTGGATGGTGAGCCTGGGGCCTCCCGAGTCCCCAAGTGTGCCTTGGTTGGGGTGAGGGACTCCGAGCAGGGTATAAACCAAAGCCCCTGCATGGTGATGGGAGAGCTGAGTCTGAGTCTGCATCTGCCTGTGATTTGCTGTGTGACCTTGGACAGAACTGCTTCTTTCTGGGCCTCATTTCTTAGTTCTACACTTCTTGTTAGGCCTTGGTCATATTAACTTGAACTTTCTGAAACTCCACCCTAAAATCGTGTTAGTTTGCTTTAGAATATTAGACAATGTGTTTACACCCTTCAGGCAGTATTGGTGCAGGAGCTGCAGAATAAAGGATAGCTACCACTTTATTTATGACACTTGGAAACCAGGCCTCACCCTCCTGTGTACTTACTGAAGTAGCCTCGCCTGACTCTGAGGACAGTCACACCTGCCAAAAGACAGGGACCTCTAGGGACCTTCTAGGGACCTCTCGGAGCTACCCCCGAACTGTCTCTTCCCCTTCTAGGGGGCCGTGAAGAGTGGCATTCACCGCACCGTCCATGCTGGGGAGGTTGGCTCTGCTGAGATTGTGCGAGAGGTAAGGAATCAGGAACCCTGGGCCTCCTCTTCCTGACTCCAATCTTGCTCCTGGACTCACCTCCTCTCTGCTCTTCCATAGGCTGTGGACACTCTCAAGACCGACAGGGTGGGACATGGCTACCACACACTAGAGGACGAGGCCCTCTACAAGAGGCTACTGCAAGAAAACATGCACTTTGAGGTGAGGGTGTGAGGCTGGGAGCTGTCTCTAGCTACCCTATGCCTTTTAGACAGAGGTGGAAAGGCCAGGCAAGCTGACTGGGAGTGGCCAGTGGTGGAGGTTTCAAGGGCTTGAAGCAAGGAGGTCCTGGCAAAGCTGGCAAGAATGGTGCCACAGCAGGTGGCTCGGCCCATCAGGGTATGGCCTGGAGCCCATTATGCCAGCCACACACCTGCCCCTTGCAGGTCTGCCCCTGGTCCAGCTATCTCACAGGCGCCTGGGATCCCAAAACGGAGCATGCAGTTGTTCGGTGAGATCTGGTTCCTGGGACCCATTTGGTTCTTCTGGAAAGGAAGGGGAGGGAACGTAGGAATGGGCACCTGGTCATCCTGGTTCTTAGGAATGAAGTCCCTTTGGCTGGGTGGGAAGCAGGTACTGCTGTCCTTGTCCAGCAAATGAAAAATGTGAAGCTCACACGTGCAGACCTGACTGTGGTCCCCAACTACTGACTACTAGAGTTGAGGCCCCATAATGCATCAGCCACAGCAGAATGCCCCCTCCCAAAGGAAGCTTCTGCATTGTCACCAACTCTGTCTTCTGGGCTGTGGGCAAACAAGTCTCACCCGGCTGGGTGTTTGCTGCTCTTGGTGCTGTTAAGCACTCCCCTGAATGCCTGCCTGAAGCTTTTCCCTGGAGCATCTCTCCCATACTACAGGGCTCCCATCAGCAACCAAGAACAAGGTCTTCCTGTCCTGTGACCAGGTCCTTATCAGGGCTCGTGTGAGGACAAAGCCATCTTCTCCTAAGGCAGGATACAGATGGCAGAACCTGGGCTGACAATGGACAGGCCAGCACTGGTCTGTCAGCCAGACTTACACAGATGGAGGAGTGTGCTCTGATGACNGGGGGGGGACGACTCTTGACTTCCTTAGCATGGTGCCTATGACACACCAAATGGCTCTTTGAGGCACACGGGTCTATTAGCACGCTGGCTAGTGGGAGGTTTAACTCATCTACGCAAATACAAAGGCTGAAGAACAAAGACTCTTGGTGATGGTGGATTAAGGACTAAGGAGAGAACCCACAACAGTGACATTAAGGGGCAGGAGAAACAGACAGAAGGGAAGTCAAAAGCGTAGTGTCAGTGGTTACGGGTGCTTGCTGTGCAGGCATGAGGACCAGGGTTCAGATTCCAGCACCCACATAAAAAGCCAGGCATGGCCATGCACACCTGTGACCAAAGTACTAGGGAGGGGGGTGGAAACAGGAGGATTGTTGGGGATTCGGGTTCAGTGAGAGGCCCTGACCTAGAGGAATAAGATGGAGAATGAGGAAGATGGCCAACTTCTTCCTTTAGCTCTGCACATCCACAAACATGGGTATACACACAAACAGGAAACTAAAAAAAATTTAAAATAATTTTTTAAAAAGTATGGTGTCGGAGAAATCTAAGAATGGTGTTTTGAGAAGAGTCAAGTGTCAAATTCTGGGGCTGATAAGATGGCTCAGTGTGTAAAGGTGCTTGCCACAAAGCATGACAACCCAATAACCTATATGGCAGAAGCAGAAACTGACCGTCACAAATTGCCCTTTGACCTCCAAACATACACCATGGCATGCACATCCACAGCATAAATACAAATTTTAGAAGTGTTGAATACTGGGCTGGAGAGGTGGATCAGAGGTTGAGAGCAATGGCTGCTCTTAACAGTGCCCCTAAGTTCAATTCCCAGGCTCACAACCATCTAGAATGAGATATGGTGCCCTCTTCTGGTGTATAGGCATACACGCAGGCAAAACACTGTGTACATAAATCTTAAAAAAAAATCAAAACAATAAAGATGTTGAATACTGCTATCCAAGCAAACAAGGTTGGAGCCAGCAGAAACCAATCAAGCTCAGCAAGATGGTGGGCAGGGTTGTGCCAGGAAGTTTATGTGGTGTGTTGAGGAGCCATATGCGAGGAACTGAGGCCTGACTAGGAGAGGGAGGCAGGGCGCCAGCCACGTTCCAGTGCTGAGAAGGGGAAGGTTAGAGGGGCTGTTGCTTTCCTGGCTCTGCAAACTGCCCTCCTCCCTGGCTCTCACCTCAGCTCCAGAATGCAACCATTCATGTTGTCTAAGGCTGGGTGAAGATCGAACCAGGGAGATGGGCAGCCATGGTCCTCGGAGTAAAGAGGCTCTTTTCTCCCTGCTGGCCCCTCCGCCAGCTTCAAGAAAGACCAGGCCAACTATTCACTCAACACAGACGACCCTCTCATCTTTAAGTCCACCCTGGACACTGACTACCAGATGACCAAACGGGACATGGGCTTCACCGAGGAAGACTTCAAGCGACTGGTGAGTGGGTATGAGCTGTGGCCCCGACACTTGGTCCAGGTGTCTGTGTTAGGACTGCCCGGAACCTCTGGAGACCCACAATGGGTTTCTCTGACATGCCAAGCTGAGTCTAGCACCAAAGGCCTCCCACAGAGATGCCTTGACACTGGCATCCCAGCTGAGGGATCAGGTGGCTTAGCCTTTGCTTGGGTTGATCCCTCTCTCAGAAAGGTGTGCCTGGCTGTGGAAATTTTTGAGCCATTTAGGCTGCTCCAAGACTGAGACCTTGGTCTTGGGTTCTGCTGTCCTGAGTGAATCCTTGCAAGGGTCTCTGCCCACATCTAACCTCCTCACACCCACACTGAGTATGGGGGTCTGTGGTCTCTGCTACGGCTCATGCTGCCCTGTGGCCTAATACAAACCCCTCGCCCTGGTTCACGAGACCACTCCCTTCCTGGCTCTTCAACTGTTTTCCCTTCTAGAACATCAATGCAGCCAAGTCAAGCTTCCTCCCTGAGGAAGAGAAGGAGGAGCTTCTGGAACGACTGTACCGAGAATACCAATGGCCACCAGAGGCTGAAGGTACACCTACCTCGGGGAGGTCCTTTGGGGAGCGGGGGACAGCACTGAGAATTAGTGAGCCTGCCTGGCTTCTGGGTGCAGTTGTCAGTCAGCCTCTCGTCAGGGAGGCTATTTCCTGATCAGTTACTACCCTCTGGACAGGCTTCCTGCAGATACTCCCAACCATCATGGCAGCCTGAGGCGTGACCCTAACAAGTTGGCCCAGTCTTATTTCCATGAATCCCTTCATTTCTGCATATGGCCTTGGCAAGCCACACATTCCCTTGCCTGTAGCCCCTGTCTTGCTATCTATGGTAGGAAGGCATTCTCTGGGCCTGGAATTCTGTGCTTTCCCCGGTGCCTTATGTGTTGTAAGTGGTCTGATCTTTCTACCTCTGACTTGACCAGCAGGGCAGGTCCCCTGAAGATGGCAAGGCCACTTCTCTGAGCCTCAGCCTGTGGATGGAGCCTTCACAACTCTGTGACACTCTTACCTTCATTCCTTTCAGACCTTGGAACGGCCAGGTCTGTCCTCTGATCAGGTGTTCTGGCTAGGGCCCCGGGGCCTTGCCAATTGTGGGTATGGATTGGAAACCTTCCTTCTAAGGCTAAAAATCTGGTGTTTAATAAAGCAACTGGTGACTGGCATCTTGCAGCACATGGTGAATGTGGTCTTGGGGCTGCTGGCTGGGGTGGGTAAGAGGCCCCACATGGACACTGGGCCGGAAGAGCCAGGACCTTTCCTCCAGAAGTGACATTTTCCCAGAAGGGCAGTTTGAGCAGGTGCTCCTCAACTCTTGGCTCCTTTAACCAGAATCCTTTGCGGCTATTTTTATTATTTTAAAGGGTTATTCATTTTTATGTATATGGGTGTTTTGCCTGCATGTAGGTATGTGCATCGTGTGTGTGCCTGGTGCCAGAGGAAGTCAGGACAGGGCATCAGATCCCCTGGAACTAGGGTTTAGACAGCTGTGAGCTCCTGTGCGCGCATGTGCATTAGAGGACAACTTGTGAGTGCTGCTTCTCTCCTTCCACCATATCAGCCCAGGGACTGAACTCAAGCTGTGAGGCTTGGCCGCAAGCACCTTTACACACTGAGCCATCTCACAAGCCCCCTTCAGGTATCGGCATGGGCTGTGTGAGGATGGGGTGGGGAAGGGCTCATCAGGTGCCACGTGAGGAGTTACACTGGTCACATAGGACAGAGGGACAGTGGAACCCTGCTGGCTGAAGATGTGGGGGTACAAAGCCCAGCTGGGCATTTGGTGATTAAAAGAATCAATCTAAGCCAGTCACACAAATCATCAGCGTTTATTTCCTGGGACCTACGTATCACTCTCTTGGTACAAAGGGCAAAGAATTGGTCAGCTAGTTTTGAGTCCAAATCCTTTCCCTACAACTGGATCTGAGGCTCCATGAGGGGAACTTAGAGCTGCATAGATCATCAGAACTAAGCTTAAAATGGCTTCCAAAACAGAAAAAAGTGATTGTCAGCTCCCCCTTCTCTGCTGAAAAAAGTTATGTTTTTAAAAAATGTAAAAGAGGCTTTAAAAAAGGGCTAGGAAGATCTTTCCAACACAGGCAGCTGACAATCTGGAGGGATGAAAGGTGTGGGGACAGTCCCTGTCCTGGTGACGGTGTACCTGGGCAGTGCAGGTAGGTGGAAGGGAGGAGGAGCGATGGCGGGAGCAGACATTCGAGGTCACATGTATTTAGTCCCATATGTATGTATTGTACTCCAGTATTGCTGGAGTGGGCGCCATAGAGGCCTCCACGAGGCTCTCAGTTGATCTGGCTGCTCAGAGAAGAGACTGCTGGGTTGTGCCAGGGCTCCAGTCCAGGAGGGGACAGTTGGCCTGTAGAACCAAGGCCGGACTCAAGACGAGCTGCTCGCATCACTGCCCTGGGGCTGGCTGCTGGCCTCCTTCTCTGGGGTACTTCCCTCCGCCTGTCCTTCTGCAGGGGAGAGAGGAGGAGGAAGTTTTGGACGCAGTCACACACTACAAAGCACGGGGTCTGGAAGGACCAGGCAAACTGATCACTGTGGCCAGCCTTTGGGCAGGCTAAGAGCTGCACTGGGCCAGAGAGGCACCGCCTGCTCTCCCGTGGAAAGGCTGGCAGGGCTCCTAGTACAGTGAAAACCAGAAAGGTCAGGACTGGGGACAGGTGCTAAAGCATGAGAAGAGTGTGTGCTCCCTGGGGGGACTGGGAATGTGAAGTTTTCAGCAAGAAGTATGTGCTTAGTAAATGAGAAAATCGTTGAAGACAGTATAGCAGACTCAACCAGCTCAGCTCAGGAGTGCCCACGATAGTAGAGGATGCACATGTGGACTGCCTGACTCAGCACACCACTGCTAGCATCCACTCCTGCTCTACTCCAGCAGGCAGAAACCTGAGCTGGGTTGAAGACAGCAGTTGGCTGAGAGCAACCTGGCTCTGTGTGAGCTGGGTCTCCTCACTCCCAGCTTCCTCAAGGCCCGCTGGGAGGTGGAACCAGCAGCTTCTGCCTCACCCACCTGACAACAGTGTGCCTGGCTTGTATTCCATCCTCAACCCTCCCAGGGTCAGCATCCTCCACAGAGCCCGGTTATATGGGCAAAGCTCAATCGCCAGTCTCAAGCCCCAATGACACTGTGATGCTACTGAAGGTCCATCTCATCCTGCCATTAGGCCTGTCTTTACGCCTGAACTGAGCCCTGGGTCTGGCCACTGCAGGCACTCTGCCAACAGTCCACACGGCAACCTGAAGGTGTGTTTGGGGTCATGACACCTATGCGAAAACAGGCTCAGAGGAGCAAGTTGACTGATGTCCCTACAATCTAAGGGTGGAGAGCCTGCTTACTGTGGAGCCCAGTGTCCTCCACTAAGCTGCATTCTCTGGAATTTATAGAGGCTTGTTGGCAGGTTGGCCTCCCTGTGCCCTACACGGCAGTCTTGGTCCTGAGTGCTCATGGAAGTAAATAGTGTGAGCAGAACTTGGCACTGTGACTGAAGTATGTGCCAATCTGAGCCTGCCTGGCATGAAGCTACCTCCTCTGAGGATGGAGACTGAACAAAGGCTCTACCCACTTCTGGGCCCCTGGAGGCCTAACACCCATCACTGCATCCGAGGAAACATGCACTTTGTGAAGCCCGCCATGAGCTGTGACCCTTTGAACCCATGGTCTCTGCTCTGTCACTCTGTTGCTAGAGACTGCAGGCAAGCCACTCACCTGGCAGGGATGGAGACATTCTAAACAGACTCTGTCCTTCACCTTGGTTGACTACTGAAACAATGCCCCAGGATCTCCTGCTGCAGAAAAGCCTAAAGCCCTAGCCAACCAGAGGGACTTTTCTCCTGGAAAGAGCTCGGCTGCTAGTCAGACCCTGAGGACAGCGGGCTCTAAACAGGATCCCACCTTGTGCGGGACTGCTGAGGTATGAAGGACTCTGGCCTCTCTTCAAATCTGCCTCATGGCATGGCCCCAAAGATGGACCTGGAGGGGCCACTGGATCTCTTCGTCCTTCTTCCCAGTGTGGCTGTGCTGAATAAATGCCCTTTTCCTGCTCTTCATATTATTTGGCTCTTTAAAATATTTCAATTTATTTTTACTTTATTTGTTTGACTATTTTGGCTGCATGTATGTGTGTAAGTTTTGCTTGTATGGATATGTACCACATGCATGCAAGGTACCTTTGGAGGTCGGAAGAGGGCACTGGATCTCCTGGAACTGGAGCTACATAGGTTCTGAGTGCTGGGAACCCAACTTGGGTCCTTTCTACAAGCATCAAGTGGTCTTAACCACTGAGCCCTCAGTCCAGCTCCTAATTCGGTCCTTGTAATTGGCATACTGAGAACTGCCATCCGAATGTGGCTTATTGGAGCACAGGATGTGACCCCAGGTCCTCTAACAATTATACTTCTTCCCTGCCAGCCTCAGCTCCCCCTTGTTGGGGAGAAGGTCCTCTCCTATCCATCCCAGGGAAGAAAGAAGCTGTGATGCCCAAGGTGAGTGCACTGTGTTTTCCATGGCTAGCCTGTGGCTTCTCTTGCTCTTAGGCAAAGTAAAGCAGAATCTGCTCCATGTCTAAGACACCAGGGACAGACAGACTTGTACCTCATACTGCAGAGTATACACATCAAGCAGGCCACAGGCTTGAGGAAACCAGGTAGCCAGGACCTCTTAAGCCTTTGAGGATTTTGGTCCTGTCCTACTCAGCTTATGCACCAGCTCTTGGAAGTTGTGACAGAGAAAATTCTGGGGTCCTTGGCCTGCTGGGACATTTAAGGCCCTGTCCTTTGTCTCTGTGAGTTTGCTGGGCTCAGAAATGCCTGGAAACATTTTATAGCGAGGCCTCCTCACAGAGGCTTCTCATAGCTTTGCCCCAGCTTTACCAAAGGTGCATCACTCCCTGGAGCAAGCACTGCTCTGTTTTCATGTCTCCTTTCTGGACATCAGTCTCTGTGGCTAGCAAGCATCATGTACTGGGAGGACCCACATATCATAAAGACTCTCAAGTAGGGCAAATGGCACTGGAAGGGCCTGTAGGAGAGGACTGGCAGCTATGGTGGCTAAGGAGGGTGGAAGGCACCAAACAAAGCTGATTAGAGCAGAGAGGCCTTGAAGAAACCCTTGGCACTGTGCCCAGTGTGCCAGCTGGACACACTGCTCATTCAGCTGGGATGTCTGTCATGTGCCAAACCCTGCTAGTACCAGAGGGCACCAGATAGCCTGGGCTGCAGCAGCTCAGTTCACAGGGGGTGCTGTGTTTACAGGGTCATGGAGACAAAGGGAGAAAAGGGGCTCCTCTGCTAGAGATGAGCTGTGGTCAGGGAAGGCCTTAGCACAAAATGCACCACCATGAGAGGCCACCAGCACATGTGGACCAGGCAGTGGGTGAAGAAGCCCTCGCAGCTTTAGAGCCTGCAGGCTGGAAGAAAGAGCAAAAAGTGGGGGACGAGAGTTGAAGCTGCAGAGGGGCGTGGCATGGGCACTGTGGAGGTGTCCACACCTGGGTGAGGCTCTGAGGGTAAGAGGCATCACACTCTCAAGGCAGAAAGACTGTCATACTAACTATGGTCATGTGCTGGGTGAACCTAGGAAAACTCCCAATTTCTCTTGGCCTCAGTTGATCTATCATGAGAAGCTGGGTCCCTGCTCCCAACACCTTCTCTGTTCTGTCCTAAGTCCCTTCTGGGCAATGAGGCAAGAACTCAAGACTGGGGCCACCCAGGTAAAAACGATGTTATGGCCCTGCAAGGACCATCTGCTCCTGGAGTGATACGGAGGACGCCACAGTGTAGTGTGGGAAGTGGTGTCTCTGGCAAGCATGGCCTCGGTGCCTGCAGCAGGGAAGGGCTGGAAGTGAAGGCTTCCCAGGAAGAGTCAACAGCCATCTGGGGACCTGAGCTGAGCAGAGTCCTCTAAGAGAACAGAGGGAGAAATGGGGACCAAGGTGTCCCAGGCAATACTGGGTGGTTCCTCTTGGTTTCTTCATTGGGTCATTCATCCTGTGGTCACCAACTGCTTGCCATGTGCAGGAAGAACACAGGCCCCTGGAGCTCAAAGTCAGAGAAATGAAACCTTTGAGAGTAATGCAGCTGGGGCAGTGCATCAGCTCTCGGAGGAGGCTGCTCAGGGCCTCTGCTAAGCTGGCCCTGAGAGTGAAGGGGCAGCAAGTGGTCCTAACCTCACTGGGGGATGTTCTAGATGAGCAACAGTGGAGTAAAGGCCCTGACTAGGAAGCTCTGCACCCTGATAGAGAACTAGACAAACATGGGTGCGTGGGGGAAGGTGTGGGTAACAAGGCAGGAGTAGAGCCCAAGGCCAGGCAGGCTGGCCAGCAGTGCATGACTTCCGGGGAGCACTGGAGAGTGTCGTGGCTCTGAGATACCACCAGGGAGTCTAGGGCAGAAGCCTGGCGGGACTGGGTGGCTAACTAATCCTGCTGCTTGCTGCGCAAGGAGAGCACCTAGTCCTGGTGAACAACAGGTAACATGGCAGCTATGGATGCAGAGAGGATAAAGCACGAGGCAGAGAGAGTTAGGATACGCCAGAGACCTGACAGGGCTTGTTGGTGGCGTTGAAATGGGAGAAGGGAAGTGGCCCAGATGCTCGCCAGAGCCCTCAGGACCAAGACACTGGTGTTCTCTAGCCTACACATTGGCTGGGCTCTGCCACTATCATGGACAGCTCCAATTTAGAAACACTTCTCTGAGGAAGTGTGGGATCTGGAGACTAGCGAGAGCTAGCAGGGCACCTCTCCACCTGCCCACCAGGGTGTTGGCATTGGCTCTGACCTGCCCCCTCAAGTGCCAGCTCGCCCATGTCTCCAGCTAGCTTCCGCACGCTCACGGCCTCCGAGTCACCCTGGATGTCAGGGACTGCATTCCGCCGGCCTGTCCGGTCACAGGAGATGAAGTCCGAGTAGGAGGACTCGACCTCCATCACGCCTGTCGCATAGCTCCTCGGGCCTGTGGGGACAGGAGCAGGAGAGCAGAGGTGAGGCGCTGATGTCCTCTGACACAACTACCTTTTCCACGGAGAACTGAGAGAAAGCACTAACCCCAATTAGACTACTAGCCACATCTTAAAGAACAGCACGGAGCAGGTGGTGCTGCATGGCTGGAATCCCAGCACTTGGGAGGCAGAAGCAAGATCTCTGTGAGCTCTGCACCATCCTGATCTGCACAGTGAGTTCCAGAATAGCCAGGGCTATGGAGAGAGACCTTGTTTTATTAAAAAAAAAAAAAGAAAAGAATGAATGAATATGCATGAGGGTGAGAACTGACTCCTGCAAACTGTCCCCTGACCTTACACCCTCACCGTGGACCTCAAACAGACACACACACACACACACACGGTGACATAAATGTAAAAAAATGTGTTTAAAAAGACCATTCATTCAATCTTCATTCAAAGTAAATTTGAAGACCAGCATTTCCACGCTTACCATATCATGGGCTTGGCGCCGTCTTGGGATCTACAGACAGAGCAAGGACAGGCCAGCACCACTCCCCACCTCACAGAGCTTAGAGTTCTCTGTATTTGGCATCAAGCTACCATTGCTTAGGTCATGACCATGTGTTCAGGCTCCCAAGGGTGCCACAGGGATGGCCAGGAACCAACCAAGACTCAGAATCAGGAAGTACTGTGTCAGTCAAGATGCAAGGATGGTGTGGGGTAGAATCTGGGCATGTGACTTACACCATTGCTGTAATTGCAGCACTCAAGGGACTGAAACAGGAGGACTGCTGTGAGTTTGAGGCCAGCCTGAGCTATGCAGTTACATAGTGAGCTCTGGGATGACCGAATGAGACTCTGCCTCAAAGTAAAATTCAATAATGTAAAAAGAGAGAGGCAAAGGGTGTCCTTAGGAAGGGAGCAGCAGGTTCCAAGGCGCTGAGGGAGAGCAGGAGGGGCAGTGACATCGAGGACACTGAGGCTGGGCAGAGGCCACTTGCCTGTCCTGGAGGGCTTGTAGGTAAGGTCATGAGGATAAGCTGTGCATTTCAAAGACAATTCTGAGGTCTCTGTAGACGAGGGCCTGGATGGGAGTAAGTTTAGAGGCTTCTGAGGAGGTCAGGTGTGAGAGGGCAACGGGGAACACACAGGCACTGAGACGCATTCTAGGCACAACCTGAGGAGCAAATGTGTGGGCAGAATCTTGGGGAATCTGGTTTCTGACATGAGCCAGGAGGTGGACAGAGGCGTGGCTACTGAAAAGGGACCTACAGGGGAGCATTTGGGATACCGGGTGGGTGGAAAGCAACCATTTACTAGTTAATTTCCTGGCCGGCTTCAAGTTTAGTATCCCATGATCCCTCCAGTGGGAAGGGAGGAACAGGCACATGGAAGAGGTGGGAGTGGAAGCAAAGGTGTGAAGCCGGAAACAGCACAGCCCTGTGGTAGACAACGCTCTAGAGCAAAAAGAACCACGGCTGTAAGGACACAACACAGAAATCATTTAGGAATTGCATGCACACATTGTACATCATAGCCTATTCTTTGGAGCAAAGACGCTACCCCTCTCTGGGCCAGGTTCCCCACCTGTAAAATAAAAGGCATGGAGAGATGGAGGGGGCACACAAGTTCTGTGTAAGGCAGTCCCCGCTGCATCCAGCAGATGGCGCACCCCGTCCAGACTTCTTAGCTGTGGCGAGGGCCTCAGCTGAAGGATTGTGGATGTGGTTTCTTCTGCTAACCACTCTGCCTCCCCTTCCTTTAGGGAAACTGTTCAAAGCCCAGGACAGGTAAATGGCCTGTTGCAATACTGATAACACTGTAGTAGCAAGGACACCAGTGGAAGGAGTGACAGGACAGTTACCAGGCACTTTTTTTTTACATCCATCACTCTCAATGGCCCCATCCAGTAAATAAGCACTTAGAACCTGACTTGGGAAGGACTCAGGCAGATCCATGTGGCTCCCAGGCTCAGATGTTTCCCCGTGTGGCACCAGCTGCCCATGGGATGGGTCAAAGCCTGGGCAGCCCACACCATCTGCTGCAGCCTATTTCTTCCATGAAAAGAGGGATTTGGGTCTGGATTTTCAAGGCACCAGACTGAAAGGCCTGAGCTTGGCAGCTGAGCCAACCTGTTCTGCTGCTTCCTTCCAAGATGCTCTGCTCGGCACCTGCTACAGAGGAGTGCTCTATAAATAAACCTGGATCACATTGCTTTTCATCCATCCACCCACCCACCCATCCTCTCCCGCTGCTACCTATATCTATGGGATGACAGAATGGCTCCAGGGACTGCAGGGAAAGGCTGTCTGCCAGAGGCTGCACTGTTCCTGCCTATCTCCGGGATCTGACACCAGCAGATGAAGTTACCTGCTAATCTGAAGTGCCAGCCTCTCTCGGGGCTCTGGCCTTGCTCTTACTCTGTCTGGCCCTATGAGCTGCACAGGCAGAAACCTGATGCTGGTGGCACAGAAAACGATCACTGTCCCAAACCCAATCCTGGAAAGCGTCCGTCCCCATCCTGCAGGGGACAGGGATTCCAAACAGCTCTGGGGAGCTTTCAGCTCACACACAAACACCCAGGCTCACTTTTCTTCCACATCTATATTCTTCATCCTGTTGTGGCATAAGTAAGGCCTGGAATCACAGCTACCGGAGGGGCCAAGGGAGGATGATCTCAGGTCCAGCTAGCCTGGCCTACACAGCAAGATCCTGTCTCAACAGACAGACAAACATGAGGAAATGTTCATGTACACTGTTAAGTGAAATAAAACCATATAACCACATATACAAATATTTAAATTATGAGTGATTTTTAAAGTATTCTACATTTTCTCTAGCTTTTTGAGACAAAGTCTCATGTAGCCCAAGCTGGCCTTGAATTCACCATGAAACCACAGCTGGTCTTAAACTCCTAATCTCGCTGTGTCTATTTCCCAACTACTGCGATTACAGGAGTCACCACACCTGGTTTACTTTCTAAATCTTTAGGGGAAAAGTTATGTTTTTATTATTAATTATTATTAATGCTGGACATGTGACCCAAGGCCTTCTGCACGCTCGGCAAGTGTTCTACCACTGAACTGCAACCCCAGCCCATAAATTATCAAGCTTTGAGATACAAGAGAAATAAAACTCACAAGGTACAAATGGAAAGATGTAAGAATTGGCGTCCCACCCTGCTCCAGACGCTCTCCCCAAGCACAGTGTATCTTGGTTCCTTCAGAAATGTCTGGGTCATACACAAAAGCCTTCCCTTCGTTTTCCCTTAAAATTTTTGTACACAAAATTTTCATTTACTTTTTATATCTTTAATGTAATCACATGTGTGCACATGACATGAAGTGTGTAGGTGTGAGGGAGCCACAGTGCCCATATGGAAATCAGGGGACATATTTGTGGAGCTCTTTCCCTGTGTCTGGGTGTTCAGTGGCCAGGCTTGTGAGGCGAGAACCTTTACTCATTAAGCCAACTTGCTGGTCATCCTTACTTTTCTTTTTAGGAAGGCTCTGGACCAGGCTGGGCAGGAACTGACTATAAAAGCCCAGGTGGGCCTCCAGCTCACAGCTTCCAGATGAGAGGATTACAGGCTTGAACTATCATGACTGCTCAAGACTTTATTCTTCATCTTGCTTTTCTTCATTCAAGCATGTGTCTTAGAAACAAGTCCAAATTACCCCGAAACCCTGTACAACGATTTTATCAAGACACTAAAAATATAGCCAAAGTCCTTCCAGCCCTCAGCTGCCGTTAGCAGCTGCACGATCCTCTGCGGTCACTGCTGCAGACTGTTTGAATTCCTCCCCACCCCCAAGACCTGGAGCCTGTTTCCTTAAAAGCAGAAAAGACACATCAAAGGCTCTGCGCTTTTTCACTGTCCTAGGTCCTGCCCAATTCTCCTCCACAGACTGTTTTATTTCTATTCCCATTTTAACCCATCTTGTGCAGCTAAAACAAAATACCTGAGCCTGGGGCTGGAGAGGTGGCTCAGAGGTTAAGAGCACTGACTGTTCTTCCAGAGG
>LOJH01003506.1:6266-16421 GCA_001685095.1 Ellobius talpinus | reverse complement strand
CCCTCTTCTGGCATGCAAGCATACATGGAAGGAATGTTGTATACATAATAAAAATAAAATAAATCCTTAAAAAAAAACCTGAGCCTGAACCACCCTCAGCCGCATGTTTCATGAGTATGGGATGCATACACAAGATTTTAATGACCATAGGTCATTCTTTTAGATCCTCCCTCCCACAAGGGCAAGCACAGTCTTTTCGTTTGTTTTCCAGTGTGCCCTAAAGGGCTTTCCCGTACCTGCAGGCACTGGGTACTTCATACTGAATAAATAAGGAACTATTAACAGCTGGCACCCTGCCCCTGAGCGGCCAGGCTGGGTCACTAGCAGCACCTGTGCAGAGGATTCCTCTACACTCCACTTGAGAGATGAGAAAAACTGAAGCTGGGGAGTGGATCGCCTTCCTTCAACTTCTCAGATCGCACTTTCTCTTTCTTCTAGGCCAGCACCTGAACTACTGGTGCTCCCATGCTGTCCTTCACCCTCTTCTGCTTCCTCTTGTTGCTCTGCCATCTCTCTATCCCATGACATAGCCATCCACTTGCGCGGCATCAACTCTCTCATGCTGAGAGATGCAGACACCGGGATACCAGTAGGAACGGCGACAGTCTGGTCCTTCTCAGGCCTCTCGTTTATTCTTTCTCCTGGGCAACATGGGTTACCTGTGCCAGTAGCTATGCATAGGCCCACGCCCCACCCCCTCCCCTAATCTGCACTTTGTCTACACACACTGGCTTATGGCAGGGCTGTCTTTCTGGCATTCATTCACTCCTGACACCTCTACCTCTGGCACACCCTCAGGTCCTGCATCCTCTGCTAGCATGAGGGACACTTAGAAAAATAGTCAGGCTCATGGTCACATCGCACCTGGCTCGAAAGGTTCAATGATTAGAAAGAGTGACACAAAGCTGAGTGTGGCGGTGCATGTCTCCAGTCCTGGCACGCAGGAGACAGGGCAGGAGGATGAGAAGTTTAAGGTCATTCCTGACTCTACAGTAAGCTCAAAGACAATCTGGGCCACACGAGACCCTATCTTAAAAAAGTAAGGCGCACGCACTGATCATTCATGTACCCTGACATGAAAGGACGTTCTCAGTAAACGGTCACCAACATGTGGGGCTGTGGTGCTTCCTCCCTTGGGCCCTGGCCCATCATGGATTTCCAGCAGAATGATGGCTTTGATGCATTCAGGATCACGACAGGGCCTGGTCCATAGTACACGCTCAACAAATAACAAAAAAACTTACGGCAGAGTCAAACCAAGGGGGGACTCCAGGGCCCACTTAGAAAAGCCTCTTGCTACTTGGAAAAGTTGAGGCTCAAAGGAGAATGCTACATCATAGGGGCATGTTCCCTTAGTCCCAGGAGGCAGAGGCAGGTGGATTTGTGTCTCAGGCTAGCCTGGTCTACATAGAGAATTCCAGACCATCCAGGGTGACAGACAGACCTGATCATAAGTAGTAACATAGGAAAGTGACAGACCCACGGTTCTAGAATCTACAGCTCCTAATGCCTAGTGTAGAGCTCACTGCCCTGCCAGCTGAACAGTCCTGCTGACGTTACTGAGGTCAGAGGCTGCCGGTATGCTGTGGTAGAGTGCCTACTTACCACTTGGGACATATGGCTCGGGACTAACCAAAACACCCTGAAGTTCCTGGGCTGAAGTGAAGATGCACTGAGAATACAGGCTTACAGGGGCTGGAAAGTTCCGTGAGATGTGAGGTGCCAATTAATAAAACATTGCTGTGTCTCCTGTGGCTGAGGTATCAGGAACATTTTCCTTCTGACATCTCAACCCTCTCCTCTGTTGACTCTGACGGTGCCACAGACAACCAAGGCCCTACAGCCCTTTCTCTCATGCTTTTACTGCTGGCTGGACTAGGGGTTCTACCAGTAAGCCATCCTGCCCAGCATGTGTGCAGTTCTACTTGAAAGATCTCACTCTCAGGCAAAGTTTAGTATGTGATGAACTGTGTTCTCAGCTCAAGGGTGGAAGGAGCAAAGGCGGGGCCCTGCTCACCACAGCGGCAAAGGTCTGACTCCACCCTCGCAGCCCTCATATGGGGCAGACTCCCAGACTCCTCTTCTAGCTTCCTTTGCCCCCACCTGAACAATAATGGGGCGTGACTGCTGAGTCTCTGCCAGCCTGGACATTTCATTGTGTCAGGCACCTTCCCGGGCATGGGGCACACACTGGAGATGAGACATTTACAATCTGACACAAGGAAAGGCATCGAGTGGGGTATGGAAGGAGAGGAGCGGGCTCTCCAGCTGCACATGTGGTTCAGTTCAGGGAAGTGGCTCTGCAGTTACATGAAAAGGAAAAAGGTGGAGCACCAGGTGTGGTGACACCTGACTACAGTCCCAGCACCTGGGAAGGAGAGGCAGGAAGACTCCCAGAAGTTCAAGGCCAACCAGGTCTACACACAGAGTCCCCACAGGGAGACCCTCTCTCAGAAACCTGCCAACCAAACTAACAAAAGCCCTACCCGCCCGAAATGAAAGCGGCTCAGGAGGACTCCGGGCAGAGCTAAAAGCCCATCTGTGTCCACGGGGCGCTAAGAACTGAAGCTCTCAGTTGTGGGATCTGGATGCTTACAGGGAACCCAGCTGACCTTCAACACCCAGGCAAGAAGGAAGAAGCCCTTATATTCTGGGGTTTCAAGGTCAAAGGCCAAAGCTCCCACAGGTGCTTACTCTGGTCCCCACAGGACAGCATCTCTATGGGGTCTCTGCTGTTCTCCCTGGCTCTGTAAACTGAATGTGCCAAGAGCTACAGTCTTCTTGAATCTGCAGCTCTTAGTCCTCATTCCATTACAACTCTCAACTGCTTTCTAATTACATTTGAAAGGTCATTTCCTGCTTTTTTTTCCTTTTTAAAAAAATAAAATATTTTGCAGAAGTTACAGAAAAAAAGCAGATTTTTTTTTTTTTTACAGAGGACACAGGGTACAGGAGTGTGAAATGGTCTTGTGGAAGGTTTCTCAGAGTCAGCAAAACTGCCCAGCATCTCTACAGCTACAAAGACCTGTGGGTACCTGAGGAAAAAGCCAGGATCTACTAAACCAGCAGTCTCCAAACCATCTCTGCTAAGGAAGCTGGGAACAGACAGGCCGCCAGGGTTGGCATCAAAGTGCTCCCGAGTGCCCTAGGGCACATACAGTGCAAGACCCGAGTGCTCAGTACTCATGCAGAGAGCAGCTCTGGGCATGGCTTTGATCAGAGGTGCCAGGGCGGGCACAGAGCAAAGCTTGCTGTAGAAGGTGGTATGATGGGAGGGAGTGGTAGGGTGCCGGACCAGACGTGCCCATCAGTGATTCTGGATTGCTAGGGAGCAAGGACACCTTTCTGTTCATTTCTTAATTCTCTAGTGACTTTTCCGGTGGAGTGCCCAGACACTACACCCTCTGGGTCTCCTGCCTCCTCCTGGGACCCATACATTAGAGTTTCTCCCCCAAATTCTTCATCCTGTGATCTGTGTGCTCCTGGGGGAAGGGACAATCCCTAAATATTTTATGTTGATGATCCCTAAAGAGCTTCAAACTCTCTTAGAATGTGTGAATCTGCCCACTTTCTGTGTTACTGGGCTTCCTTGTCACCAGCAAACCTCAAGTGGCAAGCCATCAGCCTCCCCCTTTCCACAGGCTGCTGGAGGTGAGATGTGGAGCCATTCTTGATCCTCCGCTCCTCTGCAGCCACCGACAGCTGTCACCAGGTTCCATCACCTCTGCTTGCAGAACAGTTTCACTGTGACTGTCCACCCGCTGAGTGTCATGCAGAGGCCCTCTTACCCCAAACTGCTGCATGCCAATTTTCCACGCAGCCCCCAGAGTTGTTCCTGAAACAGAAACTGGGCTGTGTGATTCCTCTGCTCCAGAGAACATCAGCAAACCCCAAGCTCTTGTGTCAAGCCAGGACGTCCATTCTGACCCAGCTCTGCCTTCCTGCGCAGCTTTTCACCATTTCTGTGTTCTTCATGGCCCACTTTTGCTCTGCTACATTGGAGCCTCCAGTTCTCAAACCTACTGTAATTCCTGACCTTCCCAGGCCTCTTCCATCTGCCTGGGAATTCTTGGCCACTCTCACTTCCTGTGCACTGCGCTGTAAGTAGGCAGGTGACACCCTAGCCTCAAGTTTGCTTTTTTGTTGTTGCTGCTTGTTTTGTTTTTCATTTTTCAAGATAGGGTTTCTCTGCAGCTTTGGAGCCTTCCTGGAACTCACTCTGTAGACCAGGCTGGCCTGGAACTCACAGATATCCACCTGTCTCTGCCTCTCGAGTGCTGGAACTAAAGGTGTGTACCACCATTGCCCAGCTAGCCTCAAGTTTTTAAAAGTTCCTGCTCTGAGGTTCCCAGGGCTCAAAACCACCAAGGTTCCTCTTTCTCACTGTGTAAGTCAAGAAGGTCTGGTGCCTGGAGGCTACTGCAGTGGACACAATTAGGGGTTTGAAGTCTAATATAATATAATAAGGGGCCCCAGAGTGGCCCCTTATTGTACTGGCCAGCTCACGTGACCAAGGGACAACTCTGAAACATGGGTGCTAATAACTGCCTTGAGTGTGGCTGTGGGGACTCTCAAAGCTCACTGGTAACAGGTTTTAACAGAGATCCAGTGGTCTCTCTCTGGCTGGAAACCACGTCTAAGACAAAGAAAGCATTATCATGGCTGTTTTGCAAAAGACAGGGGAAGCTCTGAGAGGTCATAGCTTACCCACGGTCACATAGCAGATGTGGAGCAGTCCAGTCTGTAATCAGGCTAGAGCACGGAAGTGACCTGGAATAAGGTCTAGTGTCTACTAAGACTTTTTTTAAGTGTCTGTTTTCTTTCTATCTATTTTTTTATCCCCTGCCCACCCAGTCACCCGAGTCTCTAGCCTCAAAGAAAGAATTTCAAAAAGTAGAACAGGAAATGGGGAAGGCTCAAGAAAATGTTTTTGTACGCCAAAACAAACACCAGCTGTACTTAACCACACTTAAGCAAAGTTCTGGGCTGAAGGTTCCCACTTGTGGTTTCTAGTTCTGAGTCAGAGTCTCATCATGTCCCTCAAGCTGGCCTCAACCTTCTTCTCCTGCATCAGTCTCCCTGGTTCAAAGAGGATAGGCCAGTACCTAGTTCTCTGCATTGGATTTTGTGCTGGAGATCAAATTCTTCAGTCTTTTCAGTGATAGCTGGTTGAGTCTATGTATTTGCCTCAAAATTATTAAATCCACAGCAATAGAAAAAATAATGTGAGATACCAATTTTAAAAACCTCACCCTTTTAACAGCTATGCCCTACCCAGCAGGGCTGTGCTGTAACTTATGTAAGGCAGGGGGCTGGAATCTGTCAGTCTGTGATTCTAAGGAGGCCACTGGGATGAAGTAGCAAACAGTCTTGCTGAATCTTTCGATGGCTAGGCATCCTTCTCCCTAGCTCTCCTGTCATTTGGGCCATACCTAAGCTTAGCTAGGGCTCAGCTGTAAAGCAAAACTTCTAGAGAGAAGCAGCCCCCTCTACTATGAAGGTAGGGGCAGGAAGGGAAAATGAAATCACTTCCAGGCAGGCTTGCCCAAGTCCCAGGCTGGGCTAAGCACCAGCTCTGCTGGTGCCAGGTGGGCATAGTTTCCCCAAATCTTATGGGTCTCAAGTACGAACGAAGGAGGAAACCACCCTCTATCTCTGTAGTTGTTCTGCAACATGTCTACAAATTGTTTGACACTCTGCCTAACGGGATGGGCATCGAAAAGGCTGTAACTCAGTGATGGAGTACTAGCCTCGTACATACAGTCCTTGGTTGGAGTTTTAGCACCATTCAAGAAAATATAAACAGGTAATGGAGGGTCTAATTTAAATCCTTTGGATGAGTTATGAGCTACCTCTGGAGCTAATTTTTCTTCCTTCTCTACTGGGGATCCCACTTAGGGTCTTTCACATACTAGAGCTATACCCTAGTCTCTAATTTCTACCATAAAATGAACGATGGTGTCTGATTTCTAGGAGGAAGTTAGTGCATCTCCTACAGCATCCAGTTGACTCTCCTGGGATACCTGTCTTCTGTATTTGAGCAATACAGGAAATCAGAGGCCTCCATACTTAATGAGGAACCCAAACTAGTTCCCGAAAGTGACCTCACAAGGAGGCCTGAGCTGCACGAGATGCTACTACACATCCCTTGTTAATGCAAATCTAGCCACTAGCTATGTGTGAGAGATAAAAACCAGAATTACCCAGGCAAGATGTCCAAAGTCCTGACCTACAGAAATCAAGAAAGTAAGTTCATAACTTCCCTCTCCACTACCGAGCATCAAGGTGGTGTATTCTGCACAGTGGAGAATCGCAGCAAACCTTAGGCACCTCCAGCCTAGGTTTCCTCTCCAGCCCCTCTAAGAGCCTGGCAAAGTTACCCCCAAAATACACTGTGTGGGATGAAAGGAAGCAAGAAAATATCATTACAATATTCATCCATTCATCCAAAAACTTGACTGACCACTCACTGTGTACCAGATTTGTGACTGCACGCATGGACACAAAGACAGCCAGACACATGTATGGCCTTGAGGAAGTTCATGGTCTAGTGAGGGAGATTAAGAATTCCTTAGCTCTTCCCAGCTGAGGCTGTGAGGCACTTGGTAGAACTGCTAGTGCTTTCAAACCCCTTCCTCTCAGTGGGTCTGGAAATGACAGGCAGGGTGGGGCACTGTTACAACAATAGCCCTTGTTGACATTTTACTGATGCGAGAGTGTGAAAGCCCACACACCTGGTAAGAGGGAAGAGTTTAGGAATACTTTAGGATAGCATGTATAAACTTTAAAATGTCACAAACCTTGGTAGCTGACAGCTATTGCTAAAAGGAATAGACAGAATGATAAAGGACACCCACCTGGCACCTTCTTCGGGTCTCTGTGCATGAGCACAGGTGTGTGTGTGCGCACAAACATACATATACACACACACACATAAATCTTAAAAAAAACCTCCCACCCCTTGCCTACATCAATCCCAAAGTGATGTAGATCAGAGACATGCTCAGAGCTTCTTAGCTAATAAAGCCATTTATAAAATACATTTAGAGTCAAATTTCATTTCTCTAATTATTCTCTGGGAAGGACGCACCCCACGGCACACAAGATTCTTGCATTATTACTCCTAAGTGTTAGAGCTCTCATCTGGAGACATAAAGTAGATCTGTAGTTGCCTAGGGCTGGGGAGAGAACGAGAGGGTGGTGTCGAAAGGAGGCAGGGTTTTTTTGTGGGTGACGGAGATGGCTCCAGCTGATTGTGCTGATGGATGTCCAACTATGAGAACACTGAAGGGCACTGACTAGGACTCTTTAATGGGTGAACTATGTGGCATGTGAATTCATAAAGCTAGAGAAAGAAAACACTCTACCTAATTTTGATGGAGAGAAACCCTTCTCCAGTAAACACTAGTGTATTAATGCGCTATGCCCTAAGCCTTCCTTCAGGATTTCAGATCACGCCTGTGAATGTGGTTTCTCATACAAGATGTAACATAGCAACACTCTCAGTATCACAGTGTAAAGAGGCTATATGCCCTAGGCAAAAACAGTTCTTTATTTTCCTGTTTTTTCCCTAAAAATAAGGAAGGTGAACAGGTATGCTTTAGCCACACACCTCTGACTGGCTCACTGGCTATATTATCTACGCAAGTCACTCAAACTCTGTACAGTGCACCAGTTTCTCCACGTGTAAAATGACAGCACCAACTTTCTTAGGGTTAAGTACAACAGCATGCAAGATGCCTTTAACGGTCCCTCTGGTATTGAAAGCCAGACTGACCTGAAGCCCAACATAATTTTATTTTGTTTTATTTGAGACAGGGTCTTTCTATTATACAGCTCTGGCTGTCCTGGAATTCCCTATATAGACCAGGCTGGTCTCGAAGGTATATGCCACCATGCTAAGCTCCAACATAATTCTTGTCATTATCAATGTTGTGCTCACAATGGTCATTCCATGGACTCAAACCAGTACACTAATGCTCTTGGGTGTTGAGTGGAATGAATAAAGATTCAGATTGTGTATTTCATGATGTGGCATGTACCACATGGTGACCATTGCTGCTAGACGAAGTTCCAGCATTTCAACATTGCAGACCATACTTCTCCAGAGCTTTTTACTTTCATTTTTAATGATCCTCAATATTGATGCCTTTCCCTTTGGGAAATTTTGTGTGGGCTTTGGTAAAGGATGAAAATGTGTACAATGGTAGCTTCTCTAAACAAAATAATTCTGTGGAAAAAATCCCCGCCACTGTGGAACCAGGATTTCCATTGTGCCCTCCTAATTACAGCAAGAACAGGAAAGTTAGAGATTTACTAGACACGCCTAATCCAAGGATGAAATGCCTACAATTCAGATCCTGAGCCTGAGGCCATTAAGATCAAAAAGTTCAGCTAATAAATACAGAGAAATCAGAATGGTACAATATAATAGAAAAAGAGTAAGACATCAGGATCTTCCCTTTTGGGAGCGTTATGAGGGGGAAAGGTCAATATAGTAAGGCTAAGAAATTATAACATATTATCTGCTCTCCAGAAGTCCTTTTCCCAAGGTCAGGCATTTGGATCAGGGTCTCCATTCCCTTGGGGTTTGAGGAAAGTTTCTGCTTAAGACAGTCATTCTTACATGTAAAGTTTACTTTAAAATTTTGCCACCATTTATCTGGTTGATTGGAAGCCATCATTGAACCCTGTTGAGCTGCTGTGCCATCTAGAGTGTGCTTTACACATTAGCACAGAATACGAATGTAGCATGGACCACATGTTCTTCCTGGTGTCTGACTCAGCAACTCACATTATTACCCATGTTTACTGAGCATGGGGGAACCTCGGCTTCTAGAAGTCACAGCATTTGGACAACATTCAAAAGCCAAAAAATGGCACAACCAAGATTTCACTCTAGTTTTTTTTAAGCTCTATACCATTTTTTTCTTTCAATTACATGAAAGCTACTTTGTGGATTTTTACTTCACTTCTTTGATAACAGTGACTCCTGCCTTGAACATCTTGTCCGAGCCGAGTGCTGTGCACTTAATATTTCAGTTCTAGTCCAGTCCTGTGGGGAAGTTGTTACTGCATTCAAAGGTGAAGAACTGGGGTGCGAAGAGGTCCAGAGTCTCCACTAACTGAGGAGGAGGGCAGCATTTGACTCTCCTTAGAGACAGCTGCCAGCTCTCACCCTGGACTCCTGCTCCCTGCTTCTCCAGCTTGCAGAAGGATCTGGAGAAAGTGGCACCGTTTTCACAGATGAAGAACCCAACGCTCAGAGATGAGTTCTGATTCGGTCCCCTGGCAACACGTGGTAGTTGGAGGAGCTTGTGACTCAGTTTCTCATCCACAGTGCATAGTGCATCCCCCCCCCATCTCCTCTCAGCGCTTCTAGTAACCAGGGCAGAATCCTCAGCCTTGTTCCTTTTCTACTTTCTAGCAGTTCCAAGATTTCGGGGATTCTAGCCTTCCCTGCCTCCAGCCCCCTGCTGAGATTTTCCCTGCTTGTAGAGCCAAGGTCTCTAGTGGGAAGCTGCCATGAGAACAGAGCTCTCCAGCTGCCATCAGCAAAGCCTGTACACCCTGCCTGCCAGCTGCTTCCCAGGACACCAGGCTTGTGCCCTCTCCTGACTTAGGGCCTCTGGGAATCCCCTAGATGCATATGTTTGCAGTGGCTTGGTTGCAGCTGTCAGTTCCCAGGATTTTTTTTTTCCTACCTAATCCTGTTTAGGAGGGCTAGCTGTTCCAGCTGCTTTTGGAGCACTGAGGGCCAGAGCCCTGTGCACCCTGAAACTGCTAGGCTTTGTAGGGGGGACCTTAAGTCATGGGCACAGCTTGATACTTATAATGTTGTCTTAGTTTGGGTTTCTATTACTGTGAAGAGACACCATGACAATGGCAACTCTTTTAGGGAGTGGCTCACCTACAGTTTCAGACATTCAGTGTGATGTTATGTACGTTTTTGTGTGCATATAGATTCATATGTACATACTGAAGGGTACAAGAATAAGAATATAAAAATGTAGATCCCAGAAACAAGAATATAGAAATAAAGAAATATAAAGTTGTAAGACTAGGAGAATGAGAACAGACTGTCAGTAGCCTTCTCAGCAACTTGAGGATTAACTATTAACAGTGGGTTACTCCACTTTACAACCCATAGCTCTA
>LOJH01003505.1:12563-38804 GCA_001685095.1 Ellobius talpinus | reverse complement strand
CCCAACGGTGACCCAGCTCCTGCTCCCCAGCTCCGCCCTCTTTGGCCAGGACCCAATCTCCAGGGGCTAAAAATATTGCCCGGAGGCTCCCGAGCGGAATCAGTTGGCGCTAAGTAGGACGCAGGGTGAGGTGACAGAGACCTTCAACACCAGGGCCGGAAGAGCAGACTCCAGAACGCGGTCCCGCCCACGCGCGTTCGGCAGCTAGCGTTCTCCCTCCGCTGACAGGCAAGTGGGAGACCCGCGGGCGATGGCAGCGGGCACTGTGGGTCCTCTCGAGTTGCTCCGTTTCCGAGAAGCAGCTCCCGGCCTCCGCTACCCTGGGGACTTTGAGTCTCGCCGCTGGCTTCTCAGGAGTCCCTGAAAGCGCTCTGGAAGCCAGGACTGGAAGTTTTTGCATTGCAGGAATCAATACTGCCAGGGTGAATACTAGAATACTAATACTGGGTTGTGTTAGAAACGTAAGCATCTCTTTAAAAAGAAATCCATTCTGTATGCTTCCTGAGACAGGATCTGGGCAGGCACTGTTTCTGCAGAGTAGCAAGCAGTCTGACCCAGGAGGTCATGGCCGAGAGGCTAGCCTGTCTCTCCAACCGGTGATTGTATCTTTAAGTCAAACAAAATAGAAGCCTTGGTATTTATGCATCCGAAGGGAGGAAATACGTGGCTAGGAAGCCTGGACAGACATTCTCTGCGGGCAGAGTCCTGAGCAAGCTGTTTGTAATTAGTGGTTTTATAATGAAATGTGAGTCAGAGCTGGGACTCTGTTATCCCTACTTTTGTTTTTGTTTTAATATGTTACACTTATTTATCTGTGTGCGTTTATGCCACAGAAAACATGTGGCAGTCAATCAGGACAGTTGTGGAGGTTGGTGTTCTGCTTCCGCCATGCGAGCCAAATGGCTTAACTTGGTTGTCAGGCTTGGCTGAAAGTGCCTTTACCTCTTGAGCCGGCTCACCTGCCAGTGCCACACACACACACAACACACTCCACACACACTGTATCCAGGTTTTTATGGCTCGGGCTGAGGGGAGACAGAACTCCTGTCCTACAGGACCAGCCCCAGATATATGTGCAACTTGTGCGCTAGGAGTCGTGACCAAGGTTTGGTTCTTGGGCGCTGTCTGGTTTTTACCAGAGTCAGGCACAAATAGGTGCTCCTGGGGAATTCAGAGGGCGCTTGCTAGGAAGTGCAACAGAAGGTTTTGCATGCCAGAACGACAGGTGGCGTGTCTCCTGCCAGGTACATGTGGGGGTCAGTATGAAGTTGAAAAAGCAGGTGACGGTGTGTGGCGCTGCCATCTTCTGCGTCGCCGTCTTCTCGCTCTACCTGATGCTGGACCGAGTACAACATGATCCCGCCAGACACCAGAGTGGTGGGAACTTCCCCAGGGTGAGTCACACCTTGTTCTCCTCCTCAAATGCAAGTCACCTGGGCTTGGCATCTTCCCAGCTGTGTCAGGATAGGACAAAAACACCCTCCCCCACCCCGTGGTCTTGGGGAGTACTCCTGGAGCCTCGTGCACGCATGCAAGCTATAGCTGAGTTGTGCGTCCGTAGTCCTGCAGCACTCCTAGAGAGATTTTCCTTCTTTGGGAGGTGAGTTGCCCAAGGGCTGGTTCTTGCTAAACACATGCCCCACCACTGGGCTGTGCTCCTGGCCACAGCAGGAGGTGAAAAGCAGCCATGGCGAAAGAAGAAGAAAAGTGCCCAGTGTGCATTGCTCGTCTGAGTTGAGTGCTTGGCAGATGCTGCTCATCGACTGCCGTGTTTCTTTGCCATTAAGCTGAATGCAATCCTCAGCACCATGCTTGAGACAGGAAGTCCAGGCCATTGAGCGCAGGCATGCGAGCTGAAATGTTTGCCCTCCGTGAGCTGGAGGGTGACGCTACTTCCAGGCCCAGTGGACAGGAGTCTGCGGGGGTGATGTGCAGTCCACTTCAGCCCTGTAGGCCCATGGTCCAACTCGGCCTGCAGAGAGGGAATCATAGACCAGTCAGGCATCAGGTGGTGGCCCCAAGCAGAAATTCTTCCTGTGTCTGTGACAGGGAGCTGTGAGTGATCTTTTCTGTTCTTATTTTTGGCAGAGCCAAATTTCTGTGCTGCAGAACCGGATCGAACAGCTGGAACAGCTGTTGGAGGAAAACCACGAGATCATTAGCCACATCAAGGACTCAGTGCTGGAGCTGACAGCCAATGCTGAGGGCCCACCAGCCCTACTGCCCTATCACACAGCCAATGGCTCCTGGGCTGTGCTCCCAGAGCCCCGGCCTAGCTTCTTCTCTGTTTCCCCCCAGGACTGCCAGTTTGCTTTGGGGGGCAGGGGTCAGAAGCCAGAGCTACAGGTAAGAGCTGGAGCTGGCGGGGGGGGGTGCTCCGGTTGTCACGGGTGGGCCCTGATCCACGTTCCTCCCTGGCAGATGTTAACGGTGTCCGAAGACTTGCCATTTGACAATGTGGAGGGTGGTGTGTGGAGACAAGGCTTTGACATCTCCTACAGCCCAAATGACTGGGACGCCGAAGACCTGCAGGTGTTTGTGGTACCCCACTCACACAATGATCCAGGTGAAGGCCCAGCAGGCCCCGGTGCCGGGGTGTGGGGCAGGCTTTCTGGGGACAGACGTGAGGGGTGCAGCTGACGTGTGCGGCATATTCAGGGGACCTTGCGTTGGCTCCCCCAGGCTGGATCAAGACTTTCGACAAGTACTACATGGAACAAACCCAGCACATCCTCAATAGCATGGTTTCCAAGCTGCAGGAAGATCCCCGACGACGCTTTCTCTGGGCAGAAGTCTCTTTCTTCGCCAAGTGGTGGGACAATATCAGTGCCCAAAAGAAGGCAGCAGTTCGAAGGTCAGTGGTAGCTGGGAAGGCATGGGTGTCATTAAGCCCTGGCTCAGTGGGTTGGTCTTGTCTCGTGCTGTGGGTGCCAAGCTTGTGAGTATTCTCTGTCTGGAGGAGGCCAGTGCATGCAGTCCCTGTTGCCCTTCCCTGCCACATCCTGAGTGTGCCTTCATCCTTAGGCTGGTGGGAAACGGGCAGCTGGAGATTGCAACAGGCGGGTGGGTGATGCCAGATGAGGCCAACTCCCATTACTTTGCCTTGATTGACCAGCTCATCGAGGGACACCAGTGGCTGGAGAGGAACCTGGGTAAGTCCAGGCGTGGGAGCTAGACTCTGCCCCAGTGCTGGGCCTGAATGTGGTGGCAAGATGCTGTGAGGTACAGTGGTTGGTCGGGAGTTGTTCCTTTCCCGGCTCATGCAGTCTGCCTGCTGGGCAAGGCAGGAGCTGGCCTTCCGGGTGCTAGGAAGCCAGCAGCCAGTCCCTAAGGTATTCAGGGCCTTTGAAATCTGTGCTCTGCCCAGGTGCAACCCCTCGCTCGGGCTGGGCAGTGGACCCCTTTGGGCACAGCTCCACCATGCCTTACCTGCTGCGCCGTGCCAACCTGACCAGCATGCTGATTCAGAGGGTGCATTATGCCATCAAGAAGCACTTTGCTGCCACCCACAGCCTAGAGTTCATGTGGAGGCAGATGTGGGGTAAGGCCAAGGAGGGGCACGGGTCGTATAGCAGTGCGATCTTTACTGGGGAAGGGAAGGTTCATTCGCCATCAGGCCCTGTATGAGTCCTGCTGACCTCCGCTGGCTTCTGGGGGCACATCTGCAGGAGCTGTGGATCTTGGAGCCCCGAGTCCTGTTCCCAGTCTCCACATACTCTACAGTCTTGAGTTTGGCCGGAGCCTCAGTGTCTCAGGGTTGCCTATGGACGACATGAATCTACACTCGTGTGATGTCTTTGTAGCTAGCTGCTCACCCTGCCTGCCAGTGGCTGACCCTACGATGTGTCTTCATCTTGTGTAGATCCAGATGCCAGCACAGACATCTTTTGCCACATGATGCCCTTCTACAGCTACGATGTACCACACACCTGTGGCCCTGATCCCAAGATCTGCTGCCAGTTTGACTTCAAACGTCTGCCTGGCGGGCGCATCAACTGCCCTTGGAAGGTGCCACCCCGGGCTATTACAGAGGCCAATGTGGCAGACAGGTATCTGCTGTCAGCCCTGCTGGGACAAGGAGTGGGGTTTGGGGTTTCGGGCTGTGTAACCCCAGGCGTATTCAGTCCTGCTGCCTCCATCTTCTGAGAATAGGGTAATAGGTCTTTGCTGCTACACCTGGCTGATGTTGACATTTTGCTTCTCAGAGGAGTTAGGCTGAAACGTGGTTTCTGGTCTTGGCTCTGCTACATGGGACTGCATGATGCTGACCGTACCTGGAAGGAAGGGCAGACTCTGCCGGGAGAGTTTAGGCCGTGCATCTGCAGTAGCGACTCCTTAATGCCTCCCTGGGGAATAGAACTGGCGCTTAGCTTCCTTTCCAGAATGCTTTTACTTTCCTCAGTGAGGCTGCCTACTGATGCCCTAATAGACTGGGAGACTCCCCCCTCCCCCCTTTTTTGTTTTCTTTTTGAGACAGGATCTCATATTCCAGGCTGACTGGCCTCGAACATGCCTCCATGTCCTGAGTGCTGGGTTACAAGCATGACTCACTACACCTAGTTGCTGCCCAAATCAGGGGTTTGTGAAGCAGGGCAAGCACTCTACCAGCTGAACTACATCCCCAGTCCTAAACAATTCTTTTTTTTATTTTCCTGAGACAGAGTCTTGCTATGTAGTTCTGCCTGCCTCTGCCTCAAGTGCTGGGACTAAAGGCGTGCGCCACTATGCCAGGCACTTGCCCTGAACAATTCTTACGTTGGTACCATTTCTTGCAATGTTTCAACTGCTATCTTTCATTTGACTCAGGTTCTCTGGGTCAGCTCCAGGTCAGGCAGGTGGACCTTATACTCACTGGGCCTAAATGCTGCTAAGATCCACCCAGTCCTGCCGGAAAGCCTCTAACCTCTGAGAAAAAAAAAACCTGTCCCTTCTAGGAGAATAGTAAAGGACCTCAAAGGTGTCACTGTGACTAAAATTAGACCCCTACTAAAGTGTTAAGGTCGATCTAAATGTCACTTTAGCTAAAATGTTGAGAATGTGGTTAGTAGCAGCAGAAGTGGCTCATGCTAGCAATCCAAGCAAGCACCAAAGCTACTTTTTTCTTTTTCTTTTTTTTGGAGACAAGGTCTTGTCATGTAGCTCAGGCTGACCTCAACTTCCAACAGTCTCCAAATATGGGATTACAGGCACATGTCACTACACCTGGCAGAAACATGATTCTAATGACATGCTGTGAGGCTCTACTGGATAGATGATATAGATAAAAATAAATTTTCTCATACAGTTCAAGCAAGGTACCATTCTTCGTGTGTGTATGGGGGCTACAGACAGTCTTATGTAGCCGAGGCTGTCCTTGAACTTGCTGTGTAGGTGAGGATGGGCTTGAACTACTGGTACCCCCAAAGTGCTGGGGTTACAGGCATGTGCTGCCACACCCAGCAGGCCTTCTCTGTATAGACCTGTCTGCCTCAGCTTCCCAAGTACTGGGGTTACAAGGATATGCCTCTGTGCTGAGCTTTTCGTGGGCATCTTTTTCCTTTGTTGAGACAGGATCTCACTGTGTCACCCTGGCTGGCCTGGAACTCACTATATAGATCAGGCTGACCTCATAATAACAGCGATCTGCCTGCCTTCTGCCTCCCAAGTCCTAGAGTTAAAAGTGCATGCCACCAGGCGTAGTTTGAATGTGTGTGTGCCCACATTTGCGGGTCTATGAGTGTGTATGGAGAGCCAAGGTTGACCTCAGAAATCTTCCTTGGTCTCACTCCACCTTACTCCTTGAAAAGGTTTCTCAGGTGAACCCAGAGCCCATCTCCAGTATGGGCTGGTCTAGCTACGCTGCTAGCTCTGGGGAATCCTGTCTTCACCTTCTGAGCTCTGCACTTATAGTCAGGCTTCTATGCCCACTGGCATTTACATGTTTGGGGGGGGTGTCCCAAACCCCAGTCCTTATGCTTGTGTGGCAAACATTTTATTCACTGAGCCACCCCACCACCACCCTCAACGATCTTTTTAAGCCTGGGACTTCATGTTGGGCTGTGACCGCCTATGTTTCCAGGGCGGCCCTGCTCCTGGACCAGTACCGGAAGAAGTCCCGACTTTTCCGAAGCAACATCCTCCTTGTGCCACTGGGTGATGACTTCCGCTATGACAAGCCCCAGGAGTGGGATGCCCAGTTCTTCAACTACCAGCGGCTCTTTGACTTCCTCAACAGCAAGCCTGAGCTCCATGTGCAGGTGGGAGGCTGTGCAGATGGCTGTGCAGATGGCTGTGCAGCTCTCTGTGCAGCTCTCTTGCTGCAGCCCTATCTTTCCTCTACCCGCCCTGCTGCTGCGGGCTCCAGGTCATTCCCAATCCCAGGCACGGTTCCTGTGTGGATCAGAATGCATCCCCAAGTTCCCCAGCTCTTACTAGGCCCAGAAGAGCAGGACTTAGAGATTTCCTGCCCTTTGCTAGACAAAGTCCTTACCTGGGCACACACCTGCAGCATTGTGGAATGGTAGCCAGAGCTCCCAGGAGGCTCTGTAATTGATGGGAGCGTGTTTTGTGTCCCTACAGGCCCAGTTCGGGACCCTCTCCGAGTATTTTGATGCCCTGTATAAGAGGACAGGAGTGGAGCCCGGTGCCCGGCCTCCAGGGTTTCCTGTGCTGAGTGGAGATTTCTTCTCTTATGCTGACCGGGAGGACCACTACTGGACAGGCTATTACACTTCCCGGCCTTTCTACAAGAGCTTGGACCGAGTCCTAGAAGCCCACCTGCGGTGAGACCTGCCGCCTTCCCTTGTTGAGTGAGAGTTAGTTAACCTTTGAGGAGTAGCAGGAGAGGACCCTGCCAGCGTGGGGGTGACCCTTGGGACAAGATTGAACAGGAGAGGAAGGGCTCTGACTTCTTTCTCTGGGTAGTGGGGCAGAGGTTCTATACAGCCTGGCTGTGGCTCATGCCCGCCGCTCTGGACTGGCTGGCCAGTACCCGGTGTCTGATTTTGCTCTTCTGACGGAAGCTCGGCGCACACTGGGGCTCTTCCAGCACCATGATGCCATCACTGGAACTGCCAAGGAGGCGGTGGTGGTAGACTATGGAGTCAGGTAGGTGCCACCCCCCCGTCCTTCACCATTTCAAAGAGAGGCTATGTGGGTGGTTGGTAGGTAGGCTGCCGAGGGCTGGTCCTGCTGGTGTGGCAGACAGCCTCCCCACGGCTTTCTCTCTTGCCCTCTGCAGGCTGCTGCGGTCCCTGGTTAGCCTGAAGCAGGTCATCATCAATGCTGCTCACTATCTGGTGCTGGGAGACAAGGAGGCCTACGAATTTGACCCTGGGACACCCTTCCTCCAAATGGTGAGCCCCCTACTACATCTGCTTGAGAGATCCTGTGGTGTGGGTGGGTACTACCTCGAGAGCCGCTATTGGTGGGTGCTGTGCCTCTTTTGCCTTCCTTGCTCTGCGGTGCAAATTCCATGCTTATGGTCCGTATCCTGGACAGATTGGGGTGGGGAGGAGGTTGAGCCCAGCCATCATTCTTTATTCCTGCTCACGTCATTACAGGATGAGAGCCGTTCAAGTCACGATGCCCTGCCAGAGCGCACAGTGATCCAGCTGGATTCCTCACCCAGGTGAGTCAGGCCTGGCCAGGCTCACAGAGGCACCCTCTGCTCCCCAGAACAAGGGGGCCTTGCTCTGGCTGCTGCTTCTGCTCTGCCGCTGCAGCAAGCTCCCGGTCAGCCCACCTTCCACCCACAGGTTTGTGGTGCTATTTAACCCGCTGGAACAGGAGAGGCTCAGTGTGGTGTCCCTGCTGGTCAACTCCCCAAGGGTGCGAGTCCTTTCAGAGGCGGGTCAGCCCCTCTCTGTGCAAATCAGTGCGCACTGGAGCTCGGCCACTAACCTGGTCCCTGATGTCTACCAGGTGAGGCAGGGCTCAGCCCTCCCTGCTCATCAGTACCTTTCCTGGGCCTCCCTCCCCACGAACACTTGCTTCCTACTTCTCCGCTGTGCTCTGCTTACTCCCCAGCATGGAGGCAGGTGGCTTGGGGAGAGGCATTGCCCAAAGGACAGTCACTCTTGGGATCTGAGTATCCTTAAAAGGATGGTGAGGACACTGTGGTCATAATTATAGCACAGATGGCAGCAACAGTGCCCTCGGCTGCTCAGCAAGTATTTGTTTACTTCATTGTGATGGGGTCTTGCATGTTGCCCAAGCTGGTATCTTAATTCCTGGATACAAGCTTCTAATGATGGTTTATTATTGTTGACTTATGTATTTCATCTGTAATGTGGATGAAAAATAAATGTTCAGACATAGTTCATGGCAGGCACTGCTTAATTTGCTTAAATATTCAATTCATTAAGATTGTTTTTTAAAGACAAGCCCTCACTGTGTAGTTTAGGCTGGCTTCAGACTTGCTTTCCTCTGCTTCAGCCTCCCGACTGTTGGGATACAACCATGTACCCTCCCTCCTGGCTTTCATTAAACTCTTATGAGTGTACAAAGTGATGTAATCCTCATTTCACCAGAAGCAAAGGTCCAGAGAGGTTATGTTACTTGCCTAAGGTTGCTCAGATAGTCTCTGAAGTTAGTTGCTTCAGACTCTGGGCTCTCAACTGAGTGCTGTGCCCCTTTGCTGACAGGTGTGCAGAATGACACTGTGGCTCAGAACCAGGATCTCAAAGCAGACAGGACTTTCCAGACAGAAATGCAAGGTTCCATGCTTAGCTTCAGAAAACAGAATGCCGAGAGGTGGTGGCACAGCCTTTAATCCCAGCACTCGGGAGGCAGAGGCAGGTGGATCTCTGAGTTTGAGGCCAGCCTAGTCTACAAAGTGAGTTCTAGGGACAGTCAGAGATACACAGAGAAATCCTATCTCAAAAAAAAAGAAAGAAAGAAAAGAAAAGGAAAAAAAAACAGAAAACAGAATATGGAGGTTCAGGATGGAGGAGAAGGCTGTCTGTCTGGACTGGTGCTTCTCTGCTCATTGCTTCTTTCCGCTCCTGGACTCAGGTGTCGGTGCCCATCCGCCTGTCCGCCCTGGGCCTGGGTGTGCTGCAGCTGCAGCCAGATCTGGATGGACCCTACACGCTGCCATCTTCCATACGCGTCTACCTGAACGGTGCGAAGCTGTCCGTCGGCAGGCAAGCAGCTTTCCCTCTCCGTGTCATGGACTCCAGCCCTAGTGACTTCGCCATCAGCAATCGCTACATGCAGGTCTGGTTCTCCGGCCTCACTGGGCTCCTCAAGGTAAGGGCCAGGCCAGGGTCTGTGGGGAGGGAGCGGAGAAGGGCATGGGCATCAGGAGACTGTACATCTGTCCTGGCCCCGGGTTGTTGGGGAGGGACCAGAGAAGGGCATGGGCATCAGGAGACTTGTGTACAGCTGTTCCTGGCCCCATGTGCCCCCTGTCGCCTGACTCACAGAGGCTTGGGTGTGAGCTTTCGCAGCTCTCAAGCTGACAGCAGGCACCGTCTGCTACTGTGTCTGCAACTTGTAAAGAAGAGCAGGTTTATTACAGTTTGTGAGCGTTGAGCCTACGGTTAGGCACACCCATTGTGTTTGGGCCTGTGGTTAGGCAGCACATCACAGCAAGGAACACATCTCAGGAAAGTAAATTATGGCCCAGCCAGGATGCAGGAGAGAGGTTGGGTGTGCTGGTGCGAACCTAAGATTTCAGCAGTGGAGGGGGCAGAAGCAAGAGGCCAGAAGTTCAAGGTCATCTTTGGCTGCATAGCAAGGCCAACCTGAACTATGTGAGACCCTTATCTCGAAAAGTTTAAAGAAAGAAGTTGGGTTTGATCACATACGCCTTCAATTCTTAGACTTGAGAGACCGAGTTGGGGTGGGAGTGTGTGTCCTCTGTAAATTCAAGGCCAGTTTGCTCTACGTGGAGTTCCAGGAGAGCCAGTGAAATGGTACCTCAAAATAAATGAAGGGAGGGAGGGAGGGAGGCAGGAAGGAAAGAAGAATAAAAAGGGACTGGTCAGGACTACACAAAGAAACCCTGTCTCAGAAAAAAAAAGGTGGGGGCTGGAGATTCATGCTAGATTAAGCAGTCTACCATCGGAGCTACAAAGAAGCCTTGGGATTGAGGCCCAGCAGTGCAAACTGGGTGCTGTAGCACATGCCTGTAATCCCGGCATGGGGAGGTGAAGGCAGGAAGATCAGAAGTTAAGGTCAGCCTTAGCTGGGTTGTGGTAATGCACCTTTAATGCCAGCACCCGGGAGACAGAGGCAGTCGGATCTTGAGGCCAGCCTGGTTTACAGACTAAGTTAAGTTCTAGGATAGCCAGGTCTACACAGAGAAACCCTGTCTCAAGAAAAACAAAAAAGACGGGGGCTGGAGAGATAGCTCAGAGGTTAAGAGCACTGACTGCTTTTCCTGAAGCCCTGAGTTCAGGTCCCAGCAACCACACAGTAGGTCACAACCATCTGTAGTGAGATCTGGTGCCCAGTAGACATAGGTGCAGACAGAACACTATGCATAATAAATAAATCTTAAAAAAAAAAAGAAGAAAGGAAAAGTAGAAGGGAGGCAGGGAAGTGGTAGAGTCCTGATGTCTCCACCTCATAGCAGCAGTCTGAGAAGCAGCCCTTAACACACAGACCTTATGGGAGACACCTAAGATCACAGCTGTAGCACTGGGCTTGGCTCCTGAGGGGAAGTCAGTCCCTGCCCTCCCAGGGGGAGACCTGACATGCTGGTGTGGGGCCAGGGGTCAGGGCTGTGTTCTTTGGCAGAGCATCCGAAGGGTGGACGAGGAGCAAGAGCAACAGATGGACATGAAGTTCCTCATCTACGGCACCCGCACATCCAAAGACAAGAGTGGTGCCTACCTCTTCCTGCCAGATAGCGAGGCTAAGGTACCTGTGACGGCTCCCACAATCTGTGGGGTCTCTTGGATGGGAAGAGCCTGGGAGGGCCCTGGTATCCCTTCGGTGCTCACTGCCTCCTGTGTCTTGCCTGCCTGTCCTTGTCTTCGTTGCCATGTATAGGTGGACTGTGGTCTTAACCACGGCTCTGGGCCTGCTCAGCACAGGTGCTCAGGCCAGAGCACTGGGACAAGGACTTCCGTTGCCCCACTCTGGGTTGGTGCTGTCACTGTGTACTCTGTACTGTGGGTTCAGTGCCCCCTTGCTCTTTTCCCAGCCCTACGTCCCCAAAAAGCCTCCTGTGCTGCGTGTCACCGAAGGCCCATTCTTCTCGGAGGTGGCTGCGTATTATGAGCACTTTCACCAAGTGATCCGACTTTATAACCTGCCAGGTGAGCCCTGCAGGTGGGGAGGGTCCTAAGGAGATGCCAGTCCCACAGGCTGGCACCCGTTCCTCTTCTGCCTCATCTCTGCTGACAAACAGATAGATCATTTGACATGGGATGTTTGATTCTCTTGAGGGAAAATCCAATGGACAGTGCCCTGGAAGCTCCCAGGAGGAGGGTGGTGGAGCCTTCCCCAGCACAGTCTCTCAGGCTGTGCTCACCTCACTTCTGGCTGTCCCTGTGTGCAGGGGTAGAGGGGCTGTCTCTAGACATGGCGTTCCTGGTAGACATCAGGGACTATGTGAACAAGGAGCTGGCCCTGCGCATCCATACGGACATTGACAGCCAGGGTACTTTCTTCACAGACCTCAATGGCTTTCAGGTAATTCTTGGGCCCCATAGAACTTGGGCTGCTTTTGGCCTCCAATGCAGGTGCTGTGGGGAGGGGGCCAAGGACTGGGGGCCAGTATGGGGCCAGTGAGGTGGCTCAGTGGGTAAAGGCTCTTGATCAGGCCTGGCAACCTGAGCTCAATTCCTGGAACCCTGGTAAAGGTGGAATGAGAAAACCCATTCCACAGAGTTCTCCTCTGACTTGCACATGTGTGCTGTGGCACATATACTCCTGTGTACACGTTATTATACATACACTCAATGAAGAAAAAATAGCTGGGCGGTGGTGGTGCGCGCCTTTAATCCCAGCACTTGGGAGGCAAAGAAAGGGAGATCTCTGAGTTCGAAGCCAGCCTGGTCTACAGAGTGAGTTCCGGGACAACCAGGGCTACACAGAGAAACCCTGTCTCAAGAAAAAACAAATAATAACAAAAACAAAAATAATAGCCAGCCAGAAATGCCTTCACACTGAGGAGCCTTCAGGACACAAATCAGACATCATTCCCGGCTGGTCTTGAACTCCTCCCTGCAGGTACAGCCCCGGCGGTATCTAAAGAAGTTGCCCCTGCAGGCTAACTTTTACCCCATGCCAGTCATGGCCTATATCCAAGATGCACAGAGGCGCCTCACGCTGCACACCGCCCAGGCCCTGGGTGTCTCCAGCCTCGGTGATGGTGAGTAGGGAACCAGCCCACCCTTTACCTCAGTGAGTCCTCTTTGTTGGCTTGCCTCCCCTCTCTCTAAACCCCATCACCCCAGAGCTTGGAAAGGGGTGAGCCATCTACAGCTCCTGTCAGTCACACTTGGGCATCCTCTGGGGGAAGAAGCTGGGGATTGAAGGGTTAGTCTCACCTGAGGGGTGCAGCTCTGTTTTATTTCCTTTTATTTTTGAGGCAGGGTTTTTGTGTGTAGCTCTGGCTGTCCTGGAACTTTCTCTGTAGCCCAGGCTGGCCTCGAACTTAGATCTCTACCTGCCTCTGCCTCCTGTGCTGGGATTAAAGGTGTGCGCTACCACCAGGCAGATGATTCTAGTGTAATACTTAGAAAAGGAGAAATGTCTGTATTTCCTCCATTTTATGTATGTCACTATATAAAAAAAGGCTGATATTTTGCTTCGTTGTGTTTCGTTTTTGTTTTTATGTTCATGGAGACAGGGTTTCTCTGTAGCTTTGGAGCCTGTCCTGAAACTAGCTAGCTCTTTAGACCAGTAGCTTCGAACTCATATAGATCTACCTGCCTCAGCCTCCCGAGTGCTGGGATTAAAGGCGTGTACCACCGTCACCTAGTTGACATTCTTGCTAATCAAAGGAAGAGTTCTAGGCCTAGTAGCATAGACATGTAACCTCAGCTCCTTGGAGGCCGAGGTAGGAAGATCCTAAATTCAAACTCAGTCTGGGCCATTTAGTGAGACTTTGTCTGGAGGTTTAACTCTGTGCTGGATCACCTGTGCGGCACAAGCAGGGTGTGAGCCTCTCTGCTCAGTACTGGAGAGAGTGAGAAGCCAGCAGGGACAAGGCCAAGGCCCCTTGTCCCCCCCCCAGCGATATCTACAGCCTTGGGGCAAAATGAGCAGTCACTTAGGGACTCTTCTGTCTGTGGGGCATAGAGGTCCTGAGGGCTGAACTGAGTGCAGGGTTAAGGCTGTGCCACAATGGTGCTGAGTGTTGTGCCTACTTCCTCCTTGGGAGGAGTGTGGCTCGCCTAGCGTCTGCCAGGATGTTTTGGGGATCTGTCTGTCTCAGAACTCCTGAATGCAGCCCATTGTCCTTGTTCAGTCAGCTGTCTGCCCCTCTGGGACATGAGGCATTAAGGAATGATTATATTCTAGGCAAGGAACCTATTTTAGGGCTGGGGACAGCTTCCTGTGTCTACTCAGAGGAGAAAGCCACAGCGACTGCAGAGATCAGGAAAGGACTGTGGAGATCAAAGGGAAACCTGAGCCTCTGGTGGAGGCTGCTCTGGGCAGCTGTGGGGAAAGCCTTTCTTCCCTCAGTCCATAGGCTTTGCAGTGAGGCCCCTCCCCCAGCGCATTCCACGTGGGAACAGGTAGTCAGTCCTCTGTCTCTCACTGGAGGCCTTGCTCACCTCACCTCATATGCCTTCTGCCTGTCTCACCACAGCCTGCAGATTCTGACGGCACGGCCATCCACTCCAGGCTGCCCTGCTGGGCCTTTTAGCCCATGCCAGGTAGAGCAGAGAGGCCAGAGAGCATGTGTCAGTCATGAGTCTGTCCAACCCGAGCAAGCCCACCTCAGAGGAGGAACTCTGCAGCAGTATGACAGACTGGCCTCTCAGTTTTCTGTCTGCTGGCTCTTTACTGTGTTCTGTGTGGCCTGTCCCCAAGAGGTTTCCTGCTGGCCTAGGCCCAGGGCCCAAGTCCTAGTCCTGAGTCATAGAGGGGAACTGCCATGGTCAGATCTCCCCTTTCCGGTCCTCCTGTCTCTTCACCTAGAGAAGTAAGGTGAGACAGCTGCACTCTGCTCTCCCAGTACTAGGAGTCCATCATTCTCTCCTGAGTGACTCAGCTTGTCTGTCTCACTGCCCTTTTCCCTGAGTACCTGAGGTGGAGAGTCGGCCCCCAAGGCCTGTGTCTGCTGAGACACGGGCTTGGCAAGCTTGAGCTCACTGTTAACGTCCCCAGGCCAGCTGGAGGTGATCTTGGACCGACGACTAATGCAGGATGACAACCGGGGTCTAGGCCAAGGGCTCAAAGACAACAAGATCACCTGCAACCACTTCCGCCTCCTGTTAGAACGGCGAACCATGAGTCACGAGGTAAGATCTGGGCCCGTTGTCCAGCGAGCTAATGGAGGTTCAGCCCTGTGGGGGACCCTGTGGTTTCCCAAATGTAGCTGGAGGAGGGCAAGGGACAGAGAGTACGGCTTAACTCTCGCGCTGAGGCAGGGGCTATATGGCGTCTGTTGACCCCTCTCATGCAGCTTGGCAGCACCTCCCCCGCCACACTGTGTCACCTTGCCCCTGTCATGTTCACCCTGTGCCTTTCTCTTTGCTGCCCTCATTGTCCCTCGTCCAGCCTGAGCATTACCTAACCCCGACACAGCCCTGCTCATCTCTTGGCTTTCTTTGCCTCACCAGCCTGGCTTTTTCTCCATACTGGCAGCCATGTTTAGGGCCTTGATCTTTTCCAGCAATCCGATGAGGAGCCCAAAGGGTAAGGGTCAGCGAGGGCCTTGGTGGCCTGGGGTGGGCAGACTGGCCCTGTAGCTGGAGTCTGCTGCCTAGCATCCCGCAGGCGTGGCTTAGCTACTTACTGTAGCAGGACTAATCTGTAGGTGCTGAGCTCCTGCTGTGCTGGGGAACGAAAGGATATGGGACATGTGCTGCCACCCTGGGCCCTACTGACTACTGACGAGCAGGCTTGGGGAGCTGCTCTAAGAGTAAAAGTCTAGGGTAGAAGTGGGGTCTTGCTGGGCCCGCGGTGCCAAGGCAGCAGGGGCTGAGGAGATGGCTGCCTGAATCAGTGGTCCCCAGGCGCTGCTTCAGTGAATGGGAACCATGAACAGCGTAGAAGGCAGCGATGCTTGTGCCAGTGAGACTGATTGTGACTTTAGACGGGAGCAGTGCGGATGAGCAAGGCAGCCGCCGTCCACATGTGCAATCCAGTGCTTTGTGCATGTTAGGCAAGTGTGCTACCGCTAAGCTAAGTCTCCGGTCAAGTTTTTTAGGTTTGTTTTTGTTTTGTGTATGTGTGTGCCCTGTGTGCGCACACACACATGCTTGAGGCAGGGTCTTGGGCCTGAAGAGATGGCTTAGCGGTCAAGACCTTTGACTGCTCTTCCAGAGGACCCATGTTTGATCTTCAACACTCACAGGGCAGCTCAGGACCATCTGTAATTCCAGTTCAAGGGATGGAGTGTCTTCTCTTGGCCTCCAGGAGCACTGCATACATGAAGTGCACAGACATATATGCAGGCAACGCCCTCACACATACACACTAATAATAATAAGTTGGTGTTTTAAAATTATATTAAGGCCCCAGTGGTTCTAGGTGGTCAGTGGCTATCACAGGAGGTGTGACAGATGGTGTTTCTGCTATATCAGAAAATTCCGTGAGCCAGTGCTGGGCTAGAGCATGGTGGGAGGGAGGGGCAGGGCAGGCTGCAGAGTGAGTGCCTGGCCAGAGACCCAGAGTCTGAGACCATGGAAGGACTTGAGTGAGGAGGGATGTCGTTTGCCCTCAGCTGTCAGGACCGTAAGCAGCCCAGTGACTCTCCGGGGAAACAAGGAAGGGATGACAGATTTAAGATGTTGACAGGAAGCCTTAGGGACTTGAACTAAGCCAAGGGTAGGAAAACGAAGTTGGAGCGGCAGTCTGTGTTGAAGACATTGCAGAAGCAAAATGGAAGAGGAATAGCCGCCACACCTGGACTTGAAGGGTGAAGGGAGAATGTATATTGGGCACTCAGAGGGGGGTGCCAGGGTCAGGGATCAGCATATAGAAATGTAGTGGCTGCGGAGAGAAGTCCCATGTAAGCCTGTGAATGTGGCATCCTGGGAGCCACCTGAGGGGTGGTCTTCACTCAAGCTGGTGGACCTGAGGGTCAGGCTGGCACTGTGGATGTGGCATCTAACTGTGGGATAGTTACAGCACTGTCACTATAAGGAGCCTGTCTGTCTGTCATACCTTCCTCCTCTCTGTGTGCCGGCCACGCTAGTGAGAGCACAACCCTCTCTAAGTGCCACGAGAAGTAGCTACTCATGAAGGGTTGGCAGTTTGGGGCCCGGAACCAGGCAGCCAGAGTCCAAGTGAAGTGGGAAAGCTGTTTGGAAAGGATCTGGCCTGCCTCCCCTTCTTCACCCTTTAGCCTGGTTCCCCTCACCTACATTTTGGGTTCATCTTGCAGGTCCAAGATGAACGCTCTACCAGCTACCCGTCCCTCCTCGGCCACCTGACTTCCATGTACCTCAACATGCCTCCGCTCGCCTTACCTGTGACCAAGAGGCAGGCCACCAGCCCCTCTCTGCGCCCTTTTCACCCTCTGGCCTCCCCACTGCCCTGTGACTTCCACTTGCTCAATCTGCGCACGCTCCCAGCTGAGGTATGTGTTCCGGTGAGTGCTAACCCTCACCACCAGGTTCTGGCCTTGCCCCCAGCTCTTCTCTGTTCAGTCTTGCGCTCTGGGCAGAAGTGCGGCTGACCCACCATTGCCCTTGCCCTGACTGTCTTCTAGGACACCCTGCCCTCGGCTGATGCCGCACTCCTCCTACACCGCAAGGGTTTTGACTGTGGCCTTGAGGCCAAGAACCTGGGCTTCAACTGTACCACAAGCCAAGGCAAGGTGAGCAAGGCCCAGGGGGTGTCTTGACAGTGAAGCTAGGCCTTCTGCAGTAGCAGAACTGAGAACTTAGAGGGAGGCTGGCCAGGGGCTTGGCAGTAGGGTGAGAGGAGAAGGCATAACCTCAGGGCTCCCCAGAAACACAGGGGAGGCTGTTGATGTGTTTTTAGCATTGAGTTGGCCATGAGCAGTTTCAGACAAGGCACTGAACTAGAAGCCAGGAGGAGGGGCCTGTACTGAGCATGGTGGGAAATTGAGAATGAAGAACTGCCACACCTTTCAAAGCATTAGTCATGGCGTCCGCTGGCCCTTTGCCTGCCCTAGTGACTCAGAAGTGAACCCAGACATAGTCCTTGTTCTCAAACCAGCTTGGTGTCCAGCTGCTACTGCAGTACCTGGATAGGCTCCCGACTTGAGTAGATTGCAGCAAAGCCTGTCTGAGGTGTGTTGCTTCAGAGAGGACTGTAGCTTCCCTGAGATCAGTTCCTTCTTACTTTTTATATTTATTTATTGTGTCTTTATTCTTGAGACAAGGTCTTAATGTAGGCTGGAGACAATCTTACATTGTGGCCAAAGCTGAGTTGAACTCCTAAGCCACCTGAGTCCACCTCCCAAGAGTTACAGTCATGTGTCGCCATCTTAGCGCTACTTTCTCTTGAGGGATCTGACAGAAAGCCAGGTGTGGCGGCTCACAATACCATCCCAGCACTCAGGAGACTGAGACGGGATTGCTGTGAGTTTGAGGGTAGCCTTGATGACAGTGTGAGACCCTGTATTAAAAAAACTAAAAGGTGGTCCTGGCTGTGAGGAAGAACTTAACCCAGTGTTGGCGGTGCCCAGCTCAGCCTGCCTCCTCTCTCTTCACAGCTGGCCCTGGGGAGCCTCTTCCATGGCCTGGATGTGGTGTTTCTGCAGCCAACCTCTTTGACCTTGCTGTACCCTCTGGCTTCACCCTCCAACAGCACTGACATCTTTCTGGAGCCCATGGAGATTGGCACCTTCCGCCTCCGCTTGGGTTAGGTTAGGGCTTCTTGTGGCCTGAAGAGAAAGTGCATCCGCAGAGACTGCCTCTTAGCACCAGGATCGGCTGGGCAGGTCACACTAGTACCAACCACATCCCGTTCTGCCTCTCAGAACTGTGAACGGACTGGGCTCTACCCTTCCTTTGTCTATTGCTGCTTCTGTGTTTGGGACAACCCGCACATCGGTGGTGGGCAGATACCACTGAGACGAGGGGAGGAGGTTCTCTGGGTTGTGAGTAGGTACCCAGCAGGGCACAGGCTCAGGCTCCCATTCTTTTTCCAAAATGGGATGTAGGAAGAGTCGGGGCAAACAGAAGAGGTCAAGGAAGCTGAGGGAACAGCCCAGTGCCAGGTGACTGCACTTAGGAGCTAGCTCTGGGGGAGGTCCTATGGTGACATAGACCCCGCATGTCCTTCTTGCGAAGCACAGGAGCAGAAAGATTCTGGGAGAAGGGCATAGGGTCCCATTATTAGTGAAGTAGAGGAGTGGAAGGGATCCCTAGCTCTCCCAAGAGCCTAAAGACCTTGCTGCTTTCCACTCTGCCTCTGCTCTAAGTGCCACTGAGCCTGTATGCCTCAGATAGTGACCTCTGGGTGGCAGGAAGGACTTGCTTGAGACTCTAAATCAAGGCCAGAGGCCGTAGAACACTTCAGGTGCCCATGCCTGTCCTACGCTGGTCCTCTGGTGATGTGCTGGTTTGTGACAGGGGTGAGAAGTGTCTCCCATCCTCCCTGCTGCTTCATCTCACACACCACTCTCCACAAGTTCCTGACATGGGGTTCTGGATAAGTTCCTTTCCCTAGAAAGGAAATGGAGCTGCCAAGACCCCTGTGCTTGGGGACCTTGGGAAGGCATCCCATGCTGGGTCCAGTAGCAGGTTGAGAAGGTTCATATTTGTTCCATCTGCAGAATTATTGCCTTCCTGGTGTGTGGGACAAAGAAAATGGAGCTAAAATTAGGAGGGTGTATGCTTCATTTTAGCTTTAATTAATAGCGAATTTGTCTATAAATGATAAACAGAGAGTTGGTAAAAATGAAACTCCATCCCTTATGAAATCTTAGTAAGCCACGACTAGAAAGAAGCATCGTCTAGATAAAGGTCCCTGTCACCAGTAACAATGGCACCTAAAGAACCAAACAGCACAGGCATGCTCCTGATGGTGAGGAATTAGCCGGGGGCATGCTGTTATTTAGCAGGGTCCCCGGATCACTAACCCCTGCAGATGAGCAGGTGGGGCCAAGGAAGAGTCCTGATGGCCACTGTTTTTAAACCACAAGCTACCTAGAAACCAGTGTCACCTGAAGACCCAGCAAGGCATTCTGTGAGTTGCCTGATTGCCGTCCACGCTCCTGTAACGACTGGTTCTTTCCAAATAAGCCCATAAAATCAATGTAATTCCAGCAAGATTGGATACTTTGTGGAATTCTGCCAGTTCTGACATTCATCTGGAAGAGTACAGGAGGAGGACATGAGGTAGTTCTGAATGGCAGTGGTGGTGTGTGCCTGGTGGGTCCAAGGTGGGCAGAAGGCACTTGTCTTTGAGTCCTGCCAGCATGAATTCAGTCATCATACAGGTCAGAGAGACCCAGCACACACGTGTGTACATGATTTCGAGTGCAGGGAGGGAGAGATGGATTGTTTGATAGATAGTTCTTTGAGACAGCTTGCTAGCTGTTAGTTGGAACTCTACCTCAGTTTCCCAAAAACTAGGTCTAGAGGGAAAAAAAAACAAAATTTCAAGAAATTTTATATATATATATTGAGACAGGGTCTTCCTGTGTAGCTCTGGCTGTCCTGGAATTCACTATGTGGACCAAGCTGGCCTCAGAGTCACAGAGGTCCGCACCTGCTGCTGGGACTAAAGGCATGTGCCGTCACACCTACCAAGAAAATATATTTTTATACCTGATGTAGGACATTCTTTTCTAGACATAATATGGAACCTTAACATATAGTAGGGGGAACGACTGAGAAAATAGATTTTGCCACAGAAAAGATAATTGAGAGCATGTTATGGGAAACAGGTTAACACCTGTGTGGGTGGGCAAGCGTCTGCAGCTGGTAGGCATGTTGTGGGAAACAGGTTAACACCTGTGCGGGTGGGCAAGCATCTGCAGCCGGTAGGCATGTTATGGGAAACAGGTTAACACCTGTGTGGGTGGGCAAGCGTCTGCAGCCGGTAGGCATGTTATGGGAAACAGGTTAACACCTGTGCGGGTGGGCAAGCGTCTGCAGCTGGTAGGCATTGCAGGAGAAAAGCCTGCTCGGCTCCTCAGAGGGCATCACTAGGGTCTGCCCAGCAGTCACCCGAAGATTCAGTAGTGACAGGACTGAGTGCTTGCAGGTCTTCCAGAGTACACGCAGCCAGGCTCAGGCCTGGGTTCCTAGTCATGTCTCGTTGAAGAAAATGATGATGTGTGGAAAGGGCTTAGCATAGCGCCTGGGCTCGAGACAGGTGTCGATGGGAGTGTCTGTCCCAAAACACGTTAGGAAAGAGTATGAAGCCGCTGTTAGAGCAAGTCATGTTTGCTGGTATATGGTTTGTAGTCCAATGACAGGGGAGACTCTGTGAACCCCTAGGAAATTAGCAGAATAAAGGATACTCTTTGGAGGTCTTAGATGTGCAGTAAAGTTAATGCCACACAAAAGTGTCTGGGGACGGGGTCTTCAGCACATCCCAGACTTGCCATGGAGAACCAGGCTTGTTTGTCAGTCTGTCATCTTCCTGTCTCTGCTGCCCACTCTGGGCTCATAGGTCTGCACCATCTGCCCCGCCGGTGTTCCCTAGTCCAGTGTTACTTAGATCTGTGTTGTTCAAAATGTCCTGTCAGCAGAGTTGCTTCTGGAAAGTGCAGGTTTCTGTCCTGTCCTCAATAGATAGGGCTGTTTCTTCAGTCTGGGTGCTGAAGTGATGTGCGCGCATGGATAAAGAAACAGAAACTTGCTCTACAACACAGGAAGAAAAAAACAACTCTGGGAGTAAGGCCAAAAAATTTCTTTTGTTTGGGTTTGTTTTGTGTGTGTGTGTGTTGTTTTTGGTTTTTTGTTTGTCTATTGTTTTCTGAGACAGGTAGCACAAGCTGGCCTCTAATTTACAGAAATCCTCCTGCCTCAGCCTCCCAAGTGTGGGATTACAGGTGCATGCCACCATAATCTGGCTCGGATTGGTCTCAGTAACGAGTGGCCCAGTGAGTGCATACTATTTTACAGCAAGCAGCAGCCCTTGTCATTGTGAGGACAACAGTACAGGGGATCCAGGATACAACAGAACAACCTCAATCACCAGAAGGGGAAGGACTGCCTCAGCGAAACACATCCAATTCCGTGAAGAGGAAAGGGCTGAGTGGCTAGCTGAAAACGCAGAGAAAAAGGCAGGCAAGTGTGAGCCTCTGCATCCTCTTGCAGGGAGTCCGGGCCCACGTAGGGTTGGGATCTACCATCCCCAGGGCTTGAAGAGAAAGAAGCAGAAATTTCTGGGAGCAGCATCTCGCACTTGAACTGGAACTGCTCGTTTGCTGTCGTGGCTACTAAGAAGGTCCCTGTGAAGCCAGGCACTTCTGTTCCAGCTGCTCTGGGGGCAGAGGCAGGAGTCTCGAGTTTAGAGCGAGCTTGAGCAGCATTGAGACCCCATCTCAAACACGAGCTGTCAAACTAAACTGCCTTCTCCCACACGAACACAGAGGAACAAAATTATGTAGTGAAGGGTGAGGCTTGAAGTTCAGCTAGAGATCTCTGAAAAGTTTCGTTCTTTCCTAACAAAAATGTGTGTGAAGGGTAAGTCTCACAAAGTGAGAGAGGATAGCAGAGAGACCGGAACTTCCACCAAGCCAGTTTTGTTGAGGCCCAGTAGGAAGTAAAGTCCAAATCATAACAGTTGCTAGGAGCAACTGGGTCTATTCCAGCTTCTGACTTTGGACTCCCTGGTTGATTAGGATAGCCTGCACACAGGAAGCCCAGGTGGGCTGGTGATGATGACTTTGTGGCGTGTACAGTGTGACACAGTTGCAGATTAGAGATAATGACTGGAAGGAAGAAATGCCTGGGCTTCTTTGTAAGCATCGTATGCTACAGTTTGAGCATGTGTGTGTCCCTCTGGAGTTCCGTGAAATACTATTAAGAGGTGGGACCTGTGGTTGTCAGTTAGGTCATCAGGATCCTTTCTAGGAGGAAGCTGGCCATTGTAAAAGAAGTAAAGAAAGAGGCCAGGCGTGGTGGCGCATGCCTTTAATCCTCCCAGCACTCTGGAGGCAGAGAAGGCGGATCTCTGAGTTCAAGGCCAACCTGGACTATAGAGTGACTTCCAAGACAGCCAGAGATATACAAATAAACCCTATCTCAAAGAAAAAAAAAGGGGAGGTAAATTCTCCTTGGGGAAGGAAGAAGCTGCCAAACTCAGGGAAAAGCTTGCTTCAGGCAGAGGTGGTTTGGTCAGCCTGGATCAAGGAAACCCCATCAAGCCATGAAGCAAAAAATATCTTCATGCAGACTTGCTCTGTGTGAACAGCATGAGAAGGAACACCTGACTACTTGTTCAATTTCACTGAGCTCTTGAAAAAAAAAGTCTCTAAAGACAGAGCATTGTTTCTGCAAAGGAAAAGTCAAGATTTGGAGGTATTGTCCAAAGTAATGACGCTCACTGTGCCCTGGAGCCAAATTATGTCCCTCCCAAAGGTGCTAGTGCTCCTCAAGACCCCACCTGCCTCCTTCCTGTTTGCTCTGAACTCAAAGACCAAAAATGAACACCCAAGCTTGTCTATTAGAGATGCTGGGGGGAAAATCTGAACAGCCAGAGAAAACCACAAGAGTAGGAAGCAGCCAGACTAGAGGAGAAACGTGAAGACAGCATGTCAAAGGCAAAAGTGAAGCAGCTTTTGCGAAGAACCAGCCTTGCGAGGCCAACAGGCTTAAATAGTAAGGAGCCAGAAGAGGGTGAAGGATGATGGCCCTGTGATGTGTGCATGTGTTCAGACAGCTAGCTGTTTTCCTAAGAATGGGACATTCAAGTGTAGCTCAACGTTAGCGTCAGTGTAAAAACTACAGATTTTTGTATGGCTGCTGAGATTTAAGAAGCCTTGGTTGGGGGGGAGCTGAAGAGATGGTTCAGTGGTTAAGAGCACCGGTTGCACTTCCAGAGGTCCTGAGTTCAATTCTCAGCAACCAAAACTATCAGTAATGAGATCTGTTGCTCTATTGTGGCCTGCAGGCATACATGCAAACAGAACACTATACACAAAATAAACCTTAAAAAAAGCCTTCAGAGGAGCTGGAGCATGGTTGCCCAATGTGTAACCCCAGCAGAGGCTAGAGGACATTTGGATGTCAGCCTGGGCTGAGTGAGATCCTATCCCCACCCCCACCCCCCTAAAATAAGGGGCAGGCGAAGGCGAGATAGCTCACTGGGTAAAGGCACTAGCCTGCCAGGCCTGAAAAACCGAGTTTGATATCCCGGACCCACAAGATGAAGGGCAAAACCTAACTTCCCCAAGTTGTCGTCTGATTGCCACACCCACACTTGGGACGTCTGCACGCGCGCATACACGAACACAGAAATATAACCAAAAAAAGAAAAATCCTCAGCAGTTTACGGACCATTTAAAAAGTGACCGCTTCAGAACTTTTTTTTGGGGGGGTGCTTTCTCCCGACTCCACCCACCTCCACGGGCGGGGCAACGTCAAGGCCACTTCCGGGTATCCCGGAAGCTCTTGTCTCTTAGCAACTCAGTAAACCATCAATCTTTAAGGGCCAAGGCAAAGGCTATGAATTACTGAGCACCCGCTGCAGTTTGTGTATGGGGGCACTGAGGTCTTGCTGGGATTTCTGTTCTTCCCAGCCATACATAAATGGTGGCATTTCTTCCCAGTATATCTGAGGTAAGGGAACTTCCCAAATCAGTCACCTACATCATCTGGCCTTCATAACACAATCCAGCTCAGTGATAAGGATGCAGTGCTCCAAGGATTGATGCTCTCAACCCAAGGGAACTGATGGAGGGGATACATAGCTGGAAGCCAGTATCTAGAGTGTGGGTTCTTCACTCAGGAGAACAGGGAAGGAGGAACAGCAATTTAAGTTGTACCCTAAGTTCTTTATTTTCCATGGTTTATAAGCCAAAGCTTACCAATCCTAAATCCCTGAGGGGCCAGAAGTCCCACCGTGAAAAATACCAAACAGACCCAAGACTTGAGGAAAGTACACAGAGGGATGGGTAAATCTGATGTCCATATTTGGCGCTCAGCTGAGTTAGAAAATGCATACGTTTTTAGCCTGGAATGTATGAGCTAAGTGAAGAAATGTTAGAAATGCTGCAGTAAGAATTCTATCGTGCCCGGGCCTCGCTGGAGCCACGTCACAGGATGTCACCAAGCACCGCTCAGAGAGTCAGCCCTCGCTCTTCAAACAGCTGCTTTAGTGCCTCTTCCAGTTGCTGGTTCGTTCCTTGAAGCCCCTTCACCACCTGTGCTGCCCACTCGAAGTATTCCTGGACTCGCTGTTCTGACCACCCTGCACAAGAGTGGACAGCAACCCTCTCCTGTGTTGTCGAGGCCAGCACCGGCTTTTGCCTGTTTCTTGGAGGACTTTTGATGAAAGGCCATAAGACGAGTTGCTGTGGAATGACCTGAAACTCTTCCAGGACCCAGCAACTTTTCCCACTTTGTAGAAGACTGTTCTAGGTTTAGTTTAAGGCACTAAGACCTCCGCCCGCGATCCCCTCTCCCGCCCCGCTTATTTCTGGGAAATTGACCAATCTGTGTTCTTAGAAGCTGAACATTTCCCCCACCCCCAACCCCCTCAGAGCTAGCAAGGGAGCATACCTTGAGGGGTGCATCGATTCAGGTCTCTCAAATTGTATAGTTTGTCTGCCAGTTTCACCAGTTTGGCCCCTGGGCTGCTGTGGGGTGCCTGCTCCACCTGTTGCCGCTTTCTTTCCAGTTTGGGCAGAGTCTTGTCATCTGTTACTTCCTCCACCAAGCGCCGAACCTGGGCTCCGAAGTGCAGCTCTACTTCATCCAGGGTAGTGTCTGTGTCTTCTACTGTGTCGTGGAGCAGGGCCGCCTGGGGATAGGCTCCCGTTCAGTCCAGGGGCACTTAGCCTACTACTAGTCAAAGGGCACCTATTGTTCAACAGTGGCCTCAATTCCCACACCAGCCTCCTGGCAGAGAAGGGTAAAGTTACCTGTAACACCACAATGTCAGTGATTCCCGCCTCGTGGGTTAGGATCCGGGCCACACCTGACAGGGGCAAAGCAGAGGACAGACTAGAGGGAACCACAATGGAGAGAGCCAGGCGTAGCCTCTCACCAGCTGGGTGACCTTGGAAAGTCCCTTACCCTCTTGGGACTGTATTTAGGGGACAATCCCATCACTGCCTCAGGTGAGGCTTGCACAGCAGAACGCACGAAAAGTGATTGGCACAAAGCTTGGAACTCAGTAGGCGCTCAATGATTTGTACACCCTTTGTGTTCCCGTCCCAGTCAGTCCCCACCCGCCACGCGCCGCGAGGACTGCTTCCCAACCGGCGCGCCCACCGATGGGGTGGTTGATGTAGGGAGTCCCTTCGGGATCTTTCCGTCGCTGCTGCCGGTGCTTGCGAGCGGCGAAGTCAGCAGCCTCCAGCAGCTGAGCTGCCTCGGAGCCCATCGCGCGGGTGGCGTGGGGGACTGAAGCCCGTGTCCCAATAGGTCATCTACAGCGCCCCCTGGCGCATCGGAGGCTCGGAGAATGACTTAATTCTGACAAGCTGTAACCCTTTTATTCTCCCCACCACCACACACCTTGCGTGTTATGCGTGTATGTGCGTGTGGCGTGTAGCGTGTAGAGGCCTTATGTCTCCATCTTAGTTTTGGAGACAAGGTCTCTCCTTGAACCTGTAGCAGTTATTTATCAAGACTACCTAGCCAACTAGTTTGCACGGATTCTCCTGTCTCCGCCTCCCCAGTAAACAGGTGTAGGTTGCCACCCCAAGCTTTTTATTCAGACTGTTGCCTTAGTCTGAATGCAAGTCTTTATTCTTCTGCAGCAAGCACTTTATCCACTGAGCCAATACCCCAGTCTCAGTGGAAGAAGTTCTTCAGAGGCTGAGAGTCTGGGCACAGAAAAAAGGCCAGACGGTGGTGGTGCACACCTTTAATCCTAGCCCTCGGGAGGCAGAGGGAGTGGATCTCTGAGTTCGAGGCCAGCCTGGACTACAAAGTGAGTTCCAGGGCAGCCTGGCTGTGCAGAGAAACCGTCTTGAAGAAACAAAATGAGAGAGAGAGAGAGAGAGAGAGAGAGAGAGAGAGAGAGAGA
>LOJH01003504.1:1677-27767 GCA_001685095.1 Ellobius talpinus | reverse complement strand
GTGTGTGTGTGTGTGTGTGTGTGTGTGTGTGTGTGTGTGTGTGTGTAGTCTAGGCCAGTGTCCTGGTACAGAAAGCTGGTAGCATTTTCCCTATCTGAGAGCTTCACATCTTTAGCAGTCCAAGCCAGGATCCTAGAACATTCTGCAAAGACCTGGCCAAAATGATGCAAGATTGGAAAACAGACTTTTGAGCTGGAACTCAAACTAAAACCAAGCCTGTGGACTCTCAGAGGCAGCTTGGCTACACGGGATCCCAAGGAGTTGGAAAGAACTTGGGGGAAGCAGGATATATTCTTATCCCGCTCCTCAGCCCCTTGGCCTATTGCATTCCTGGATACCCCCTGGTCAGTCCTCAGAATTCCAGAGACCACATGGCACCCAGCTTTGATCCAGCACCTGAGGCAGAGAAAGGCAGATCTCCGTGAGTTCCAGGCCAGCCGGACCCACACAGTGAGACTGTCTCCAAAAAATCCCAAAAGATTGGGGATGGTGGAGGAGGAAGGCTAAAGAGGGCCTTCTCTTGCAGCCTCCCTCAGGCTCCTGCAGCCCCATGGCTGACTGTTTATCTGTGTGAACTACAGGCCATTGGCGGGTCTGGATGTGTCCTTTAAGAAGGCTGCCCTGTGGAGACCCAAGAGCAGAGCAGAAGCAGGGAAGCTTTGGGTCAAAGAAGACGGAAGTCAATTTGCCACTCCAGCTGGAGAACGGGGAGACATGAGGAGATTCGGAAGCCTGGTCTACCTGTCCGGCCCCGCCCCCTTCTGTCTGGAGCTACCACCACCTCAGTTTTCTAGGAAGAAAAGAACCAGCGCACACAGGAGGCTGGGAAAGCTGGGGGACTGGTTTACAAGACTTGAGTGCAGGAGTTCAGTCCTTTTGTTCCACACAGACACTCACTCGGCAATACTTGGCAGATGAGATAAATCCACCTACACTTTTAAGTTATTCTGCCCCACACAGGGCCCAGAAGGTCTAAGCCTTGGACCAGTACCAGGGTTCTGCCACAAACATCTGCCAGGGCCAACAACCCTTGGGGAGCAGATGCATAATGTCAACTGCTTTTGGATGGAGGAGTCGGAGAAGGCGGGGTGAGGGAATCTGGATAGCAGAGAGAACTGCACAGGAATTTGGCTTCAAAGTCTCCATTGAGTCTTCTTAGACAATCACCTTAATGTGAGTAGCTCTTGGTTTCCCATGCTTCAGGAGGGCTGGGGAAGGGTGGGCAATCCCCGAGGTGAGCAGCCCAGAGGCTGTCTGATTGTTGTGTTGGGCCTTGACAACCCAGAGGCTGTCTGATTGTTTCGTTGGGCCTTGCCAGTTGGCCTTTATTCCCCCTGCTGGGAAACTCGCTTCCCTAAGCAGGATTTTCTTCAGCTAGTTTTCAAACTTTACTCATGATTTCCAACCACGAACAAGGCTTCCCCAAGATGGCCAGGCCTGGCTTTTGCCTAGTTTCTCATCAAACCACACAAAGAGCAAGGGGCATGGCAGGGCTTGGCCAAGACAGTACTGGGGCAAGCCAGCATTTGGCAGGGTCCGAACTAGCTGTGGACAAGACTCAGGGTCAAGAACTGCCAGGGGGAGTTCTAACAATAGGAATGCCTCCTATTGCCACACCATCTTTATCTATTCTGACCTCCTTGGGCACAACCATACAAGGCCAAAGCTTTAATGATGGCTAGGCAGGAGGGAACATGAACCTGAGTGTATCTGATAGAGGGAGAGGTGGGAGCCCAGAGAAAAGACAGACTGCTCAAAAGTAAGAAGCTGCAATTTCTGGACCCCCCTCCCCCCAGCACCCGTATGCCTGTAGAGTTGCCTACCAGGAGGCCCCAGAAGAGCGAGAGGAAAAGGCCTGCTGCCCTGGCCTGAACACTCCTCACTCACCTCACTCACCATCTAACTTACAGCCCAAGAGGCTGCAGTAAGGATTCATCTCCGGGTTTCAATTTTCATTGAAATGAACAATTTTATCTCAGAACACGGGGGTGGAGTGGGGTGGCGATGAATTCTCTCTCCTTAAATGTAGATGAACTAAATCCCCTTTGCTTTCTTGCTTGAAAAATTCAAAGCCACTGACATTTGTGTTCTTGGACGGTGCCTGATAAGGCTGAGCTGCTTGGCTTGCTGCAGCAGCCTCGGCCTGGCTTTGAGTTTGATGCGGGCTCGAAGGCCTGGAGCTGGCCGGTGAACAGCCTGACTCAGGCAGGGAAAGAGTCTGAGAAGGGCCCTGGAATTTTCTCGTACCCTCGGGAAGACGTTCAGGAAACACCGTCCTGAACTCGGCTTGACATGCTGTCTTAACCCACCTGAGCCCACTTGGAGCCTGGGTCCTCGGCACTGCACTCTGCCGGCTGAGTTCATGGCCCCCATTGAGCAAGCCCTGTGCCACGTGCCCACTCCCCGCCTGCTTTCTCTCACTGGAGAGACGTTTTACAGGTTGGGGAAATGAGGCCCAAGTGTTTAGACAATCTTTCAGATAGCCACAGCTAGGGTCAACCAGATGGCTCAACAGGAAAAGGCCTGTGGAGCCAAGCCAACTGAGTTCAGTTCCCAGAACACACTTGGTGGGAGGAGAGAACCAACTCCCCCCAAGCTGCCCTTTGATCCTTCCTGCACTGTAACACGTGCCCCTCCCCCAACCACATTTGATACACAAAAGAGATAACTGTAGATCACATGGGATTTGAACTTCTGTGGCACCTGGGATCTTCCTTCTAAGTGAGGCCCTTCCTGATTTGGGTTGCAGCTAACCCAACCAGGCTTCTCTACTCTCTGGCCACACCCCCTCACCCTTCCCTCCAAGCTTTGACAGTTGACGCTGTCAAGTAAGACTTTCCTCCTCTATGCTCCCTTGGCCTTCCCCCTGCTCGTCTCAGGGGCTCTTCAGTGCGCCCCCAGATGGGTGGCATCATATCCCACCTCAGAGCTGCTGATTCAGAAACGCTGGGCACAGGGCCCAGCTGTCCACTTTAACAAGGATTCCTCTGATCGTGATGCATGCCAAGCTTGAAAGGGACTGGCTGCCTCTTGCTTCTCTAGACCAAACAAACCGTGGTGACAACTGGCATGCTTGACTCTTGCTGTGGTCTTTGACCCCAGAGCCACTGCCTCAGGTGTGCTATGAAAGGGCCGTGAAGGGCTAATAATGAAACAAACGTGGAAGACCCTGGTTCGGTTCCCACCACCTATATTGGGCAGCTCATTAAGTAACCTCCAGTTCCAGAGACTCTGACACATTCCTCTAGCTTCCTCAGGCACCAACACACACACACACACACACACACACACACACACACACACATGTCTGCACTCTCACATACACATAAAATAAGGATAATAATTTTTAAAATCCTCTGATTTGGAAGGGAAAAAAATCACCTGGAACCATGTCAGTTTTTGAAATGTCTTATCAGCCTGCAACCCACAGTCCACAGGCCAGCACAGGAAATGAGTTTCTTAACACATTAATCCTCACAGTGAATCAGGACAAATGACAGTGAATCCTGACCTTACTAACGAGCCCTAACTCTAATTATGGAATTGTCTATCTTTTTGTTTAAATCTGTCTGTTTTTGCTGCATGCATTTGAAACGCTTTATTGGTTGCATATATAAGTATGATTGTTTTCCTCTGTCATTTCAACTTGTGTGTTTAGATTTGAATTACATCTCCTGTAGACTGCAAATAATTAAGTCTTTAAAAAAAATCTCATCTGACAATCTCTGCCTTTTAATTGGAATGTTTAGTCCATTAACATTTAATGTAATTATTGATATGGTTGAATTTAGTTTTATTTCACCCCTCTGTTTTTTATTTCTTTATCCTTCCTTCCCTGCCTTCTTTTGGAATTTTAAAATTCCATTTAAATTTATCTATTGGGTTTGTAGCTATACCTCTCTGCATTAATTCTTTAATGATTGCCTCAGGGATTACAATGCATCCTTAACTTTTCACAGTCCACTTAGAGTTACTATTTCAAGTAAAATGTAGAAACTTTGTAACCACAGATGTCCATTGCTCCCTGCCCCCTTCCTTCATGCTGTGAATATCATATGTATTACATCTACATAAATTATAAAACCCACATACAATGTTATAATTTTGTCTTAAACAGCCATGTGAGTTTCAGAACAATTAAGGAGGCTTATTGCCAAAGGGAACCTCAGAATTAAGGGAATTCACAGAAATCTGATTCTCATCATGGTTAGAAAAAAAAGGAGCCTGGATCTTTCCATGTTTGTTTGTTCCTTCCAGGTGAGGGTAATTCTAAGACCACAGGAAGGAAGCACAGCTGGTTCATCCGTAACCCCATCTTTGTTTCCCAGTGCACTGGGACCCAACGTGGTCTCCAGCATATCCATAGGCCCCATGGCATAGACCTGATGATCCTGGGCTTCTCTTTTGTCCAGGTTTCCTCTGCTTCCCACACATGAAACCCTTTGTCTCACGTTTTTTTGACTGCTATGCTTTTTTCTCACCCTGTTATAAACCAGGCAGCTGAGGATTTGTCCCCAAGCAAAATAGATACACTGGTCAGCTTGGCTAAAAGAGTTCATGAATCCGCAACAGGACCTTCTGTTCCCTCAGAGGGCAGGCAGGCACCAGGGGTAAGACGTGCTAAGAAGGGGAGGAGCGTTCCTTCCGCTGGTGGTAGGAAACCATTCTCAGGGCAGTTTTGTGGAAAGGTCTCCTCCAAGATGGAAACATTCCATTCTGCAGGGAAGCTCTTTAAACAGGAAGATAAATAACTCAAAATAGCTTCAGGAACTCTCTGAAACTGACCAGATTCACTAGGCCCCTCCCTGCCAGAGTGAGCCATAAAAGCATAAAGTCCGTTCCCTCCCCCAGAGTGCTGAGCTGCAAAGAAGACTGGGACCAGACCTGAAAGAAGCAGAAATCAGCCAAGCTGCCAGACGTCTAGATAGATCAACTGAGTCACGTGGAAAGGACAGCCTCCGACCTGTTGAGCTGCCTGCAGGCTGTGCCACTGTGTGCTCCACGTTCCCGGTTTCTGTGAGCTGTCACCCCATGCTGGGGTGGGCTTCGGTGACACAGCTGTCTTTGAGTCATTTCTGCTCCTGTTTGTAACCCCTCACCTATATTCCTGTAAGTAACCCCAAGAACACTAAGGGTTCGTCAGGTTGGACTTTGGTCTGCCGTGGGATTTCTCCCTGGGAGTGAGCAGAAGTGTGTGCTGCATCTCCCCAGGAAAAGTCTTGTCACAGAACACAGGGATCCGGCCAAACCATCACTAGGGGGGAATCCCAGAAAACTAGAGTCAGCTTTGATGGGATGGAAATTTGCGGGCTGAGTTGTAACGGCTGCGACGTGAGGGGAGGACCAGGCCAGGGTATGTGGATATGTGGGTATGTGGGTGGGACCCGGATTTTCAGCTCATGTGTACCTGGAGGAAGTGGGCGCTGGGCCACCCAGAGCTGCTGACGCCGCAGCCTGGAGGCCCGGAGCTTTTCGGAGAAACCATTAGTGGACTGACAGTGGAAAGAATCAAAAGGCTGTCTGACTCGGGGTCCGCAAGGGCTGCAGGCCCCACCGTGAGGGAGGCAAAGATACATCAGAGTTTCTCTGGGCCACACCCTGGGGCTGAACCGGAAAAGGCCCTTCATCACAGAATGAAGGGGCCTGTGAGTGAAGTATACCCTAAGCCTCAGAGGAAGAAGGGTGGCTTCCAGAGGTCAGGACAGAGAGAGGCCACCAGGACTGGAAGGAGGTAAATTTGGGGGAGGGGCCTGAGTCACGCCTTCCCTCACCTGTGCCAAGTGAGTCAAGTGAGCACCATGAGACCGTCGATACCTAACCTCATGAAATGTGATAATTGATAGTGGGGCAGAGTTTTGCAGGAGGTTTGTAGAAAGCTCTGTAGGAGGGGAGACAGAACAGGAACAAGCCATGGCGTGTTTCAGCCTATAGGAGCAAGTTAGCCACTGTGCCGGACGCTGCTGGCTACAGTGAAGGCTTTGCCTGTCCAAGCGGTGGGAATTAAGCAAATCTCCCCGTGAGACTTGGCCTGTTATAATAACCTAAAGTATTTGGGCTCATGCCAGGAAGGGATGAGAAGGCACTGCTGCTGACAGAATACGTTGTCTACACAATCATCCCCAAGACAGGCTGGGCACTGGTGACATTAGGTGACCTTAGGCTCTGTGGGCACAGCTCAGGGCACCGTGAGGTTTCCAGGTCAGTGGAATCTTCCCACCTTACAGTTTTTACATTGGGCAGAACCCCATACTCTTCTCTGCTTCGAGCTTCATTCGGACGCTGTGTGGCCAGCGTAGTAGTGCCGTCTCAAACCAAGAAGCACGTGAAGCCCTCCTCTGGCCCTTTTCCTCCGAAGAAAGCCCAGAGAACTGGAAACGCGCGCGCTTGCGTCTCTCTCCTCATCCACCTCGGCGCTTACCTACACCTGACATGGCTACCTTTCCCCCTTGGCTAAGGGCCTAGACACACTGGACCTACAAAGAACTCAAAGCAGGTTCTGCAAATCCCCTGAGGAAGCCTTGGATCGCCCAGATGGCGTCTCAGCTTCTGGACAGATGTTCAAGTTCATTCTCCCTGCCCCCTAGAGAAGAAAGCACCCTCCTCCCAGGTCCTTACAGCGGGGTCGGCATTGTGGCCAGTTCACAATCAGCAGGGCACTATTTCCTTTCCTGAGAACGGTCTGCCTAGACACTTGGATATTTCTTGATAGAGCCAGCTACTGGACAGTCCTCGGTAGAATCCTTATAACAAGGGCATTTTTGAATTTCTCATGAGTGGCCAGGTCGCAGGAAGAGTGGGCTACGGCTGAACTAAACTAAAGCAAGCATTCTGCCTAATTACAGGTGAATGGCACAGCTATCTTTCTAGTTGGAGCTGCCCGTGCCTGCTCCCAAAGGCAGGGCCAGGTGGGCCTGTATGTCACTCCTGCAGCCCCAGGCCTTGGCTTCTGCATATTGCCTGTTTTCCTCCCTTGCCCAAGTTGCCAGGGCCTAGAGCTGCATCTCTTGCTGCTGGCCACCTGCTGGCTATGCAGTAGTACCCGGCTGCATGGTGGGCACAGGGCTCCCGAGAGCCCCTCAGCTGCCAGACTCTAGCCTGCTCCTTTGCCCAGCTCTCAGCACACACCCTTGGCAGCCAGCACCAGTCAGTGCCCCCTCTTCAGGCTCAGGAAGACATACCTCCTTGAGGCCCTGGCACCCACACCTCAGCTGAGATGCACAGGCATCCTTCGGCCAGGCGTGGGGGTCAGGTCGACCGTGGGCAGGTTGGTGCCTGCCCACTGACAGGGGCAGAGGCTAGCTCAGTTCTTCCTTCCCATGACACATCATTGCTGTAATCTGTTAGATGCCTCGAATGCTCTCTGAATAGTCTACAGGGGTGGGGGTGGAGATCCTTTGGCATAGTATATTCCAGCGGCCATCCCAGCCATCAGCTTCTGCCTCTGCTAGAAGTTTGACACTTAGCCAAATATTTATATTTTCAACAATTAAAATGGCTAATAAGCCATTATCAAATGACCAGTATGTGCTTCTGCTCAGCTCTCTGAGGGCCCCCCAGCCATCATAAGTGGCCCCTGTGTCCACTGGCCACACCGTAGAACTCGTCCCCTGCATCCAGCAACCTTGTGTTTCCTGTTGGGCGCTGAATGTGTATCTTGCACCCCAGCATGGGAAACTTCCTGTGCCTCCTCCCCATGGCTATCTTCGTGTCTCGGGCCATCCCGTACTCCCACACCTGCACAGCACTGAGTATGGGTTAGTGGGTGACCCCAAAGAAAAGCAGCAGAGCTGAGCTGGGACAGTCAAGTGTGTGTTGGTGTGTGGAGGATGCCATCCTGGTGGATCCTACACTGGCTCTTGTGTGCAGGACAGAAGGCAAAGGGGCTGGAACAGGTCCCACAGGGTACGGAGTACTGGCTTGAACAGTCGCTTCTGAGAGGGCTGGGTTCTGTGTCATCCACCAGTGAATGGTGGACACGCCAGGACTCCAGCACTGGGAGTCCCTAGCCACACTCCTTGAGTGCATGTGGCCTCTAATGGACACCCTTCGGAAGTTTCTGGGTGCCGACCCCCAAGCTCCAGGGACCTTGGGAGGCTGCGTGTTGAAGGCTAGGTCCGTCAGCGCCTCTGCCATTCCATTCTTCAGGATCCTCGGAGGAGGCATCTCTGGGCCTGCAGATTTTCTAGGGCTTTGCAAGCTACTCTACCTGGCAGTATATATACAGCCTGCCTCTGCCCCATTCCTACCAGCAGCTCTGGAAAGCAAAGGCCGCTCTATGCTCCCCTACTCCTCAAAGCAAGTCTCTCATCCCCCACCCCACCCCCAGAGACCGAAAAGGAAGACAGCTTGCCTCCTCATCGCAGAAAACCTCAGGTTAGAGGGGCAGATCGCTGTATTCTTTCCCTAGGCCCCCGGCTCTGTGGCTGCAGGCACTTTACACACTCTCTCTGGGCCTGCTTCCTATCTGACCTTTATTCCCATCCTCGGAAAGTGAGCCCAGTTCTCCAAGGGTGAAGTAGGGTCAAGGCCTGCGGCAGGGACTCAATGTTTTCTCTTTTGCCTGTTTTTGTTTGTTTGTTTTGTTTGCTTGTTTGTTTTCCTACCGTGAATTCTGAAGTGGCTGGACCAGGCTCACCCTGTAGAGGGCTCTGCAGGTTCCTTCCTCCTGTCACTTCAACTATGCTGGGAGCAGCCACAGAGGGCATCCTGGGGTTGTTTCCCCTTGTGATGTCCCATCAGCAGGACCTGGATCCACAGCTGGGATCTTACTGGAATGAGGCTTCAACAGATGAATCAAGGCACGGGAGGGCACCCTCGCAGCTCTTATGCCAAAGACCCCCACTCATCCTGTATCTCGGTTCCCCAGAGTGTACTGTCAGGCCCTCCCAGGGGACAGGCCCACTGGCAGCAAGAGACCTCAGGGCTCAGAGTAGCCTCAGTTATCAGAGTTCATCCACATGGGTCCAGCCTGGTTCTCTGGGGACTGTCGTGGACTCGAATCAGAATCCTGGGACCAATATCTAGCTGGGGAGCCACAGCTCCCCAGTCAGTCTCTTCCTGGGGCCAAGCCAAGCTCGGGGCAGTGAAATTGAGAGTTAGCACGCCCACAGGGTTGTACCATGGGGAGCAGGCATGTGGGCGCCCAACCCTTGCTTACCGTCCTCACTCCTCTCTGCTTCTGTCCTGTGCTCCAGACCACCTCTGTCCTCTCTTCCCCCACACAGTCCAGGGAGGGAAACGTTCCCATCTCAGTCCAGAGACGACCTGGCTGGTGCAGGTCTCTGATGCAGGCTTCCAGCTCTGGTCCTAACCTCAGTTCCTCCCATCACCAAGTCTGCTGGAAGTGAAAACGACCTCTTAGGGGTCAACGATAAGGGGAATAAGTCGGTCCATTTCCCCTATCCCATATCATCGCTCCCTATGCCCCAGCCCAGAGGGAAGTCCTTCCTCCTGTCTAACTTACAGCCTTCCCGCTGTGATTCCTGCCTGCTTCCTCTGGGTATGCGTGGCTCATGCCCCCTACCACCCCTCCCATTGCTCTTCCACAGGCCTTCTCTATCCTGTTCAGCTAGAAGCCCCAGGGGAAAGAAAGTGAACTTTAGAAGGATGTTTAAAGTTTGGCTTCTCATCACCACATCTCTCAGCTGAGTCCATAAAACCTCCTTATAAAGCCCACTGGCCACACAGCTGCCCTCCGCCTCCAGGCCTCCCTGTTTTATTATCAGCCCCATTCAGACACCAGCTGGATGTAGGAACTCGGGGGCTTTTATGGAGAGATGTTAACGAGAAGCATCTCTGCCTGGCCTGTTTCAGCATCCCCTCCCGGCCTCATTCACAGCGCCGGTGCCAGGCTCCTTCTCTGGGGCAGGTGAGAACTGCTTGGGTATCCTTCCGGGGAACGGAGCTCCGGCTCACACTGCAGGACGTCACAGCCACACTGCTGTTTGCAGACTCTCCGGTAATTGTGAAGGTGTTAGGAAAACAAACAGTACCCGCGGTGATAAAAGACCGGGCGGGGCGCGCCCGCGGGAGTGGGATGGGGGAGGGAGGGAGCTCCGGGGTAGGCGGGTCCTCAGTGCAAAGGGCTGGGTTGGGCCGTGAGTACCGGCAGGCAGGAATCTAGGCCAAAGCCGCAAGACCAATGCAGGGTCGAGTTTCTCCAGAGCTCCGTCCCTATCTGTCAAATGGAGATAGTGCCAGTTAGTTAAAAGAAGAGCCCGCTGTGATAATAGCCGGCCATGGGCACAGTCACCCTCTTAGATTTCTCCTAGGGTTCCTAGCTCCAGACGCAGCTTAGCAGGTCAGCTCAGGATCTCGGTCCCAGGGAAGCGCAGTGAGCCGCAAACCGCAAACTCAGGTCTCCCAGAGCTACATGCCCAGCCCCCCCCCACTCTTTTATTACTGTTGTTTTCAGGCAGAGTTTCTCTGTATCCAGGCTGGCCATAAACTCAATAGCCTAGGGTGACCACCCTCCTGACTGCTTGGAACTCTTCCTAAAATATTCTATTGGGTCAGCCTAGAATCCTTGGAGAGGTGCTGGGTGTNATCTATGGGTACCCTCAGCCACAACTTGGAAGGGGGAGGCAGTTCCAGCAAGTGAAGGAACACGGGAAGATGAAGGACTGGCTTTCTCTGCTCCAGAGAAAGGAGAAAGAGCCCTTGAAGGTACAGCCCTCCTCTCCCAAGGGCCCTAGCAAGACTAGGCTCACTGGGTAGTGGTGGGAGCCTCCTGGCAAAGGGAGGGGAGCAAACAGCGTGAGGCAGGGACACAGTGTCCTCTGTGAGCTCTCTAAGTGACTGCTGCAGCTTTCCCGCTGTGCCCCAGGTGGGGGGGTACCCTTGCCCTCTCCCATGCCCAGCCTTCATTCACAGGTAGGGTTGGAACTGTTTGAGGCTTTACTATGGGATGAATGGAGGGCCTGAGGGCAAGTGGACCCTGCATACAGGTGTATTGAGTCATCACACAGTCCCAAACACTGCTCACAGAACTGGGCAAGTGACAATCTCATCTCCTCCCTGTCTTCCTAGTAGTACATGTGTTCTCTGCACACTCACAGCTCCTCTTCCCACTCTGAGTATGCACACATGCATACACACGCACAGGTGCATATACACACATGCATGCATGTGCACACACACGCATGTGCACACACACGCATGCACACACACACACTCACACACACTACTGTAATTAGAATGGTAGTTCCAGCACCCAGGATAGGCTGCGATTTATGAATGGGAGTAGGTACTGAGAGATTCCAGCTCCATCTGCTTGGGAGCAAACAGGAAGCCTCAATGTACTGCAGACCTGGGGGAGGAAGCTGCCTATTGTAGGAGGCTCATAAAAGCCTTCCTAATGGTCACATGTGCTCTCAGCCACCCCACTCCTCCGAACCCCAGCCTCCACCAGGCCATCCTCCCTGCACATGGTCACAACCTCTGTCAGCACCCTGTGATAGACCCCCTGGCTGAGGCCAGGCATCTGGCAAGCCAGCAGGAATGCAAGCCCAGTGCAGCGAAGCTGAGTATGACCAGCAGCAGCTATGTGCAAATGCACTTGGTGACCTATGCTGAGGGCATGATGGCAGCAGGGAGCAGGGACCACTAAACCGTTTGCTCACGTGAGCTCTCCTTTATAGGTAAGGAGACTGGTATGGCTGCCCCACAAGGACCTGCCGGGCCTGGCTGAGGCACTACTTTAGGGGAAAGGAGCAGGCCAGGCCTGGCTGGAAAGTTCCCAGTGGTCAGTATGGGCTTGTTTATATCATATCACATGGCAGACTGCTTGGTGCTCAAGCTGTGTTAGCCCACTGTGCACATTACCATGTTCCTCAAAGTCCTGCTCACTTAGAAGTGCCGTGGCACAATCCTTTTGTACACTCTGAAGATTTGTCACTTGGATTGGTTTAATAAAGAAACTGACTGGCCCATAGCTGAACAGAAAAGTTTAGGCAGGAGAACCAAACTGAGAATGTTGGGAGAAAGAAGGCCAGAGCTAGGGAGTCTCTGGCAGATGCAGGGAGAAGCAAGATGAACATGCCATAGTGAGAAAAGGTACTAAGCCATGTAGCAGAGCACAGATAAGAAATATGGGTTAACTTAAATGTAAGAATTAGCTAGTAATAAGCCTGAGCTATTGGCCAAGCATTTAGAACTAATATAAACCTCAGTGTGTTTATTTGGGAGCTGCTGGTGGGGGAAGGAAGATCTGCCAACACAGAAGTACCTGAGTTTTCTAAAACTCTCAAGGTCCTAGCCCACCTCCATCCACCTATTATGTCAGAACCCTGGACTGGCCAAATGTCTTCAAAGTCTCTCTGGAAGCTTCTGGCACCCCTACACCCCTCAATCCCCTCTTGTCCTTCCCAAGACCATTGGTCCTCCCTTGGAAAGTTCTCAACCTAGAGATGCATGCATCCATCAGGATTCACTGACCCCACTGACCAGAGTAGGAGCCACTCCATTTGTGGGACCCTTTGTGTTACCCCAGCCCTCCTTCAGAGTCCTTGAGCCAAGATGAAATCTTACAGACCCCAAGCAACCACTTGGAAGACTGGTGGGGGAAAAATAATGAATGGAAGGACCAAAAATCGTTGAAGACTGGTGGAAAAATAATAATGAATGAAAGGACCAAAAGTCTTTGTCTTATCAAAGTAACTGATATAAATAAGCAGGAGAGGAAGGCGTGTGAAGTCCCTGGCTGGACCGTGAAAGCTGCGAAGGCATTCAGACTGAGTGTGTTGGGGACGAGTGAGACTCTGCCAGCCTTCCTCACCTGCTGTCACAATCACCAACATCTCTGGCTTACTCTAACTTTCCGCAGGCAGCTTGAAGGATAAGAAAGGGTTGTGGGCCCCAGGGAGATGTGGAAAGGGCAGAGGAGGGACAGAATGGCCCCACACTTCTACAGTCCTATAGTCCTGTGTCCATTTCCCAAGACCTGTGAGACCACAGCGTACAGGGGCTATCACGTTCCTGCCGGTGGAGTCCTGCACTGTGGTTTGCAGGGAAGTGACAATAGGGTTGTGCTCAGGCCAGGGGAAATGGTTGCCTCTCAGGCTCAAGGCAAGGCAAGGAAGATGCTCAGAGGCATCTGCAGGAGATCAAAGCCAGCAGGTGGTAGTATCAGCCTTCTGCCTCAGTCTACCACCTCAGTTCCTTCCTCTTCCTCTTCCACTGAAGGTCACATCTCCAATTCCAGTTCTCCAGCCACAGCAGCCATGACCATAGTGACAGGGACCTGGCGACAGGTCCTGCCAACTTCCACCTCCTACCGTCATCCTGGGAACTTGCACAAACCCAGGGCATCCCTAATTCCTTAAGCCTTATCTCCTGTGCCTCCAACCTCCAGAGATCTCCTCTCCTTCTCAGCCACCCACAGATTACCTGGCGTCTCCTATAAGACCTTTTTGCTGAGGCTGACGGCATGTCTCAGCAGTTAAAAGCACGTACCACTTCTATAGAGGACCAGAGTTCAGTTCCCAGCACCAACATCAAGCAGCTCACAATTGTAACTCCAGTTCTAGGGGATCTGAGACCCTCTTCTGGCCTCTTTGGGCACTGCATTTGTGTGCACAAATGCACTTGTATCCACACAACTAAAAATAAAATAATCTTTTTTTAAAAAAAAAAGATCTTTGCGTTAATTGGGTAGCATTGGGTTCTTTTGCTTTTGTTTTCTTTTTGGAGCTAGGGTCTCATTGTGTAGCCCAGGTTGGCTCAGACTCCTTAATCTCCTGCCTCAGCCTCCTGCAAGTGTGGAATGTGCTGTCACACGCATGGGACACCTATACAGTCTTAAATACCAGCATCACCCATGTGGGCCAAAACTGACTTCCCTTCTTTTCATGGAGCCAGCCTCCATTCACAGATCTCTCCCATTCTCTCTCATTCAGCTACGGAACCGAGTGCCGGCTTCAGACCCTGCCAAGCTGTCCTTCTTCCCTGGCTCTCCTTTCTCCTTCAGCGATGTGCTGTGATCTGGCACCTCCATTCCCACGGCCCCGTGCCCTGCCTTTCTCAGCCCTGGAGGACCCAGTCATCTGCTTTCCCCATCACGATTTCCAGGCTACTGGAAAGCACAGGAAAATCAACCAACCGTGCAAACTGGTACCACCCCAGATTTATGGTCCCTGACTTCAGCCTGGCCTCCAGGCCCCAGTGGTCAGCTTCTGTTCTAAACCTTCCACCCCTTCAGCTTCCGGGTGGCCCCCTATCTCACCTCTAATTGGTAAGGGAAATAGAGAACCTGAGGCCAGAAGTGCCCTTGCCCCCTCTGTATAGCCCCACCCTTCCTATTGGATGCCTCATTTCCTCTGAGCTACTGACCCTCCGACCTCAGACTTTGTCTCAGACTGGGCCTTAGCTCCTCCAGGTCTTTCTTCATAGGCCACTCTTGCATCTGCTTCTTCTCATTGAGTCTATCAGGCTCCCCAGGCCAGGTCTTGATTTTTTTGTTTTGTTCACCTCTCCAAAATATTCTCATGTACCCATGGACACCCATGGACTACTGCTCCTTTTATATGTGTGTATACATATATATTATATATACCTTGATATATATCAAGGTATGACAAGCTATGTAGCCCAGGTTGGTCTTGCACTCAAGATCTTGCTGCCTCGGTCCCTTGAGTGTTGGAATTTCAGACCTGTGCCATACAGCACACCTGGACACACAGTTGAGCTTCTAGCTCTAGTCTATCTGATGTGTGGGTCCAAGTCAAAGCGCTACATCCTGGTGTCCTGAGACATTGGCCTGTCTGTCCCATGTGCTCTCCAAAGCTTCATGTCCCAGCTAGGCCTCTTAGCTATGTCCTCCTCTCTGTGCTGCTATATTTGGTTACCACATTTCTTTCCCTTGTTCCCAAGCCAGACACTAGGAAGTCACCTTCCTGTCCTCTTCCCATTCCCAAATGTCACATCTTGTGGGCAGTGTGTCAGAGCTGTCCTTCTAGCCTTCCCCATCTCTCTGGCCACATTATACTCCTTTCCAGATCTTTCCACCTCCTGCAAGAGCGTTCACCTGACCTCCTCTGTCCACCCGTTCTTCCGACTATCACCCCCCCACTTCGGGACGTGAGTCAGACTTCTTATGGCGGCTCATGTGGCCACATCGTCAATATCTGTTCCTCTATCCACCCCTTCCTGCACTTGCCTGCTTTTTTGACATCCTTCTAAGCCTTCCTTTTAGGATGCCCTCCCTTCCTCCCCCTCTGCTGTGTAGATGTCACCAGGCATCCTAGCCCCTCTGACAGAATAAGCCACACTCCTCCCTTGGGTGCCACATTTTCAGTTCCCCCAATCTGTGCCTCTTGGATATTTGTCAGCTTCAGTTGTAACCTCCATGAACAATGCGTGTCCAGAGTATTCCTGCGCTTGTACTTGAGTCCAGGGTCTGTGTGCCTGGCAGCACTACCTTAGTGCACTTGTGTCCGGGGTCCGTGTGCCTGGCAGCACCACCTTAGTGCACTTGTGTCCGGGTCCGTGTGCCTGGCTGTACCACCTTAGTGCACCTGTGTCCGGGGTCCGTGTGCCTGGTGGTACCATCTTAGTGCACCTGTGTCCGGGTCCGTGTGCCTGGCAGTACCACCTTAGTGCACCTGTGTCCAGGGTCCGTGTGCCTGGCGGCACCACCTTAGTGCACCTGTGTCCGGGGTCCGTGTGCCTGGCTGTACCACCTTAGTGCACCTGTGTCCGGGGTCTGTTTGCCTGGCGGCACCACCTTAGTGCACCTGTGTCCGGGTCCGTGTGCCTGGCGGTACCACCTTAGTGCACCTGTGTCCGGGGTCCGTGTGCCTGGCTGTACCACCTTAGNTGTGCCTGGCGGCACCACCTTAGTGCACCTGTGTCCGGGGTCCGTGTGCCTGGCGGCACCACCTTAGTGCACCTGTGTCCGGGGTCCGTGTGCCTGGCTGTACCACCTTAGTGCACCTGTGTCCGGGGTCTGTTTGCCTGGCGGCACCACCTTAGTGCACCTGTGTCCGGGTCCGTGTGCCTGGCGGTACCACCTTAGTGCACCTGTGTCCGGGGTCCGTGTGCCTGGCTGTACCACCTTAGTGCACCTGTGTCTGGGGTCCGCGTGCCTGGCGGCACCACCTTAGTGCACCTGTGTTCGGGTCCGTGTACCTGGCAGCACCACCTCAGTGCCGGCAGCTGCTTGCAAAGAGGCACTTGTGTTCTTCCCAAGTCTTCCACAGCACTCGGTTTTCTCCGGTTTTTTCGGTTTTACTGACCTGCCTAGGGTGCTGGTTACAGAAGCTCACTGGAGTTTGAGTCCTAACAAATTCACCTGCCTTCTGGTATATCTGCCGGCCATTTGAATTTCTGAGACCATTTGCTGCCCCCACACCACCCCCACCCATTAAACTGCCCATCTCTGTCACATGTGCTTGTCAGACTCTTAGCTTGCTCTGAAGATTGTCTTTTTATTGACTGCGTGCACAGCAAGTCCTTTCCCTGTTGACTTCATTTTACCCTCTTGGTGCCAATTTTTTGAAGAGCAAAATATCTTAATTTTACTGTATGTTCTTCTATATCTTAAGAACTTCTCGGCAGGGTGGTGGCAGCACACGCCTTTAATCCCAGCCCCTGGGAGGCAGAGGCAGGCAGATCTCTGGAGTTCTAGGCCAGCCTGGTCTACAGAGTGAATTCAGGACAGCTGGGGCCACACAGAGAAACCCTCGAAAAACAAAACAACAACAAGAACAAAAGAACTCCTTCTCTATCCCAAGGTCATGGCATCTCTTGGCATCCTGTAGAAGCCGTATTGTTTTGCTTTTCCACTTAGGGACCCTCTCCCACGTGGAACCTGAAGCACATGGTGACTCCATCTGTTTGGTTTTCACCTCAACTAAATCAGAGATCTTTGTTTCCCGCGGTCTTCACATGGAACGGACACACAGTAGGTACTGACACACAGTGGGCACACAGTAGGGGTGCAGAATCCATGTCCAGATGCTTCTAACCAGAGAAGCCCTCTCTCCCCAAGCCTCCCCGACGATGAAACTTTCCCTGCCTTCCAAGGCCAAACGCTCATGATGCAAGTGTATGGGCAGCCCTGACTGTACACAGGCTCTGGGTTCAAAGTTTCTGTCCTTTGTTTCTGTTCTAATTGCTTCTAGGGCTGGAGAGACGACTCGGCCTTTGCCAGCACTGCGGCTCTTCTGGAGGATCTGAGTTAAGTCTCCGGCCTCCATGCAGTGTCTCAGAACTGTAACTCCAGCTTCAGGAGAGCTGATGCCCTCTTTCGGCCTCCACAGCCCCCAGACGTGCACGCAGTGTACAGACATACGTGTGGACGAAATTCCCACACCTAAAATAAAAGGAAATACATACTTAAAATGCTTTGTTTTTATTTCTAAGATAGGGAAGTCTCTCCTTTTGAGAAGCTCATCTCACGGTCCTGGCTTCCCAACATGCAACAGAGTCTGCACAGCTGGACAAGCCTGAGCTTTTAAGAAGTTGGTTGTCTTGGCTTTTATAACTTTTGAGGCAAGGTCTCATGCCTAGGCTGGGCTTGAACCCAGCCTCCTCCATAGCTGGAACTGCAACCCTCTGCCATGGTTCAGACTCCAGCTCTGCTTTTTGTCACTTCAGTCGATGGCTTTCAGTTTCCTCTTTTGTTAGGAGGGACGGTAAAGGTAACTTGCTCGGTCCAGTCCTCGTGAGGATGGATTGAAAGAGTAAATAGAGCAATGGCAGGCAGGTGCTGGACACATGGCAGGTGTCCATAGCTTGTTTAGTGTGTAAATGACAGAACAGGAGTGGGGCCAGGGGGAGCTGCAATTAGGAGAGGCAGGGGGCAGGCAGGGGCTGTCTGCTGGCGCAGGCCCTCTTGGTCATAGTAACTGCTGTCAGCAAATGTTTCCCAGACAGGAATCCCCTTCAGGGCTCCCTTCCCCAGCCTACTCCATTTGTTGACTCAAAACCCTTCCCACTGCCAATTTAGCCTGCAGTAAGGAAGGGGGGATGGGGAAAGGAGAGAGGTGTGGGAGGGGGTGGAACTCCACAGAAAGGGGTCTTTGTCTGAGTGCTGTGTGGCATTTCAGCTTCAGTAGTGTGTGTGTGTGTGTGTGTGTGTGTGTGTACATGCATGTGTTTTAATCTCGCAAAGAGTTGAGTGAGCCAGGCATGAAGAGACATTTAAGCTAGGCTGCAAGACCTTCCAATGGCTGTCATGTGTTGGGAGATAGGACAATGGGATGGATTGACAGGGTCTTGGAGAATCTTCCTGAAACTTGGACCCAGATGCAGGGTCATTGTCCTAGTAGAGGGCAGGTCCATCAAGTGGCTCCCCTCCCAGAGGCAGAGGCTCCTTGTTTGGGTTCCCTTCTGCTGATCTCCCGTTGTGTGGCTCTCCTCTGCTTCAGGTCTCTGTCCCAGGCCTAGTCTTGGCTTCCATTGGGGCCACCCTGGATCCTGCGGGGGCGGGGGGTTAAGCTTGTTAGAGAGGAAAAGCCAGGTGTCTAATTTACTCATTTCAAGCTGAAATTCTGAAGCATGTCTGTCTTGATAAAGCAACACTCTTCCTACGTACCAGAAATTTCTCAAGTCACATGAACTTGAAAGACATCTGGGGTAGTTCTTGTTTTTCTAAAAAGAATACTTATTTATATAGGTACCTCCCCCAACAGTTCCATGGAGGCATCCCTACCCTCCAACAGCTTCACGTAGGCCATGCTGGCCTGGAACTCTTATGAAGCGTAGCTGAAAACGACATTGAATTCCTGAGTTTCCAGCCTCTACCTCTTGAGTACTGGAATTATAGGTGCCCACCATGCCTGGCAAGGTAATTATGTAGAGCTCTTTTTCCACGAAATTCAACAATACCAGAGAAGATTGGGAACTATCACACAGACATGAATGATTATACATATCAACAGGAGCAGATCTTCCTAAAACGATCTAACTTTCTTCCTAAAAGTATAACCCAAGTGCTGGGCACAGCAATGTCTGCTCACAATTTCATTGTTATTTGTTGCGTTTTTCGCAGGGTCTTAAGATGAATGATTTGAGCTTCCCATTCTCCCGCCTCTATATCACAGGTGGTAGGGCTATAGGAATGGCCACCACACCTGGTTTGTGCAGTTCTGGAGATTGGACCCAGGGCCTTGTGAATGTTAGGCAAGTCCTCTACCAACTGCCAGAATGCTAATTTAAGGGCACTACCAGGCAAGCGGTCAAGGAAGATTAAGATTGTGCCAATACTAAGAACGAGAAGGAAATTGAAAGCAGTTCACAGAGGGTCAGGCTGTGGAGGTTTCCAGGGTCGGAGGACTCCTGACAGGGCCTGAATTTACTCAGATGAAAGGGAGAGGCCTTTCAGGGCCTTTAAGGACATAGATGTGCTCTGGATGAGACAGTGGGGGAGCCAGGGTGTGTTACAGTGTCGCCTCCCGGAGGGTCTTGACTCAGACAGGCCCTGGGAGAGGAGATGGGGGGAGGGGCGTGGATGGACACAATGATGACATATGGAATGAGCATCTTCAGAGAAAGGTGAACTGGCCAGAAGGTGGGGGCAGGGAAGACACGGGGGGGTGATCTGAAGCTGGAAGAGAAAAATTCCAGGCAGTTGGGCCAGAATACCAGGCAGCTTCCTGGGGTAGAGCCTCCCTCCTGTCCTAGTAGGGAGGGAGGCCTGAGAACCAGCTTGACCAGAGACCTAGGATGTAGTGATTTCTGAGACAGAAATGAACCCATCTCTCCCATGTATGGTTTCTGATCCAAAGTAAGAAAAGAGAGAAAATGGTGTAGGACAGAGCCTGGTGGGCAAGCTCAGAAGCCCAGCCTTGGGGAGGCTGAGGAAAGAGGTCCTCAAGTTCAAGGCCGGCCTGTGTCAAAAGGTAACAAGGGGTTGGGGGCATAGGTCAGTGATAGATCACTTGCTTATCATTCAGGGAGGTGTAGGGTCAGACCCTAGTACCTTACCAAGAAGGAAGGAATGGGAGGGGGAGGGAGAAAGACAGGCAAAAACTGGATAGGTGCTGGCACCAAGAGCTTCAGACCAGCAAGCATTTCCATTGCAAATTCCTTCCTCCCCCAAGTTCCCAGGCAGCTGCTCCCTGAGCACTGGATGTAGATCAGGAGGGGGACGGGAATAAATCCCATTTTCTGCTCCTTCGAAGTCTCTGCAACCTCCTCCCGCCCTCTCACCCTCCCTCCATCCCCCCTCCCCAACTCCACTCCACAGAGGAGGGATCAGCTGGCCTCTGGCTCTGGGGAGGATGCGATGCTAGGAAGGCCGAGACAAAGTTGGGGAGGGGAAGTGTTCAGTGACGAGGCTAAGAATAACAGCTTCCATCAGGCCTCACACCCTCTCCCACTTGCCATAGCTCAAGTTGTTGGTGGATGCAGGAGACAGACAGATACAGGGTGTCTGCAAGACCAAAGCTGGTTTGGCGGCAGGAGCGGGGTGGGGGGTGGGGGGGCAGGCTGAAGTGGCACAGAAGTGACTGGGGGAGGATTGAGGTGGACTGGTCCTCATGTGATAGGAGATTGTGAGTTTGTGTGTGTGTGTAAAGGCCTTTGGTGCATCAGAGGCAGGATGGGGAGGACAAGAGGGCGGGGTCAGGGAGAAAGACTGCTGTGCTGTGCTGTGCTGTGCTGTGCTGTGCTGTGCTGAGGGCAGGGCTGTGGCCCAGTCTGAAGGACAATCAAGGAAAGAAGATGTGTCTGAAGATGAGTGTCTGTGTCTTACACCAGACCGTACCTTCCATGTGTGTGCTACTACGTGTGATCATGTCCATCATGTCTCAGTGTTGTGTGCTGATGTGTGTGTGTGATCATGTCTGTCGTGTCTCAGTGTGTGTGCTAATGTGTGTGATCATGTCCATCATGTCTCAGTGTTGTGTGCTATGTTGTGATCATGTCTGCCATGTCTCAGTGTGTGTGCTAATGTGTGTGATCATGTCTTTCATGTCTCATTTGTTGTGGGCTATGTTGTGATCATATCCTCCGTGCCTCAGTGTGTGGTCTTCTAAGTAGTCACTTCTTTTATTGTTATATTTTATTTATTTATTTTGTATCCATGGGGGTGGATACCTGCCATAGCGTGGTGTGTGTCTCTGTGTGTGTGTGTGTGTAGGTCGGTCAATTTCCTTCTTCCATGTGCTTTTAGGGATTGAACTCAGGTCAACAGACTTGGCAGCAAGTGCCTTTACCTGCTAAGCCATCTCACTGTCCTGCTTCTGAATAGTCATGAATGTGTGTGCATTTGTCTGTGTATATATGAAGAAGCATGCGCACACAGAGAAATGTGTGTCTATAAATGGGCAGGAATACATATTTGCTTCTCTGTGACTATGTGCACTATGGTGCCTTTGTGACAATGTGTGACCATGTGTGAGTGGTCAGGGTGAGATCGTGCCAGGAGATGGAGGGTAAACTGCAGCCTTGCTTGTTTCTAGCTTCAGCAGACAGCAAACACTGACAGGTTGTTATTTTTATTTTTTTCTTTCGTTTATTTGTTTTGTTTTGTTTTTCTGAGACAGGGTTTCTCTGTATAGCTCTGGCTGTCCTGGAACTCTCTCTGCAGACCAGGCTGGCCTCGAACTCACAGAGATCCACCTGCCTCTGCCTCCCAAGTGCTGGGATTAAAGGCCTGCATCACCACCGCCCAACCATTTCTTTGGTCTTTGATAATTAGTGTCAAATGCAGTCTACACTCAAATTGCATTAATCCTCCTGCCTCAGCCTCCCAACTTCTGGAGTTGCAACCACGTGCTGCCATGCCCAAGTCTGAAGAAGCGGTCTATTTATTTTCAGGACTGGGATGAACCAGGAGCTCTCACATGCCAGAACTCCACACTGAGCTCCACCTCCTCCCTTTCCTCCTTTTATCCTGATACTGTATGACTAAAGCACCCAGCCTCTGAGTGGCTACATCAATCAGGCTCCTTTTGGTCCTGTAGCCCTTGTCTTAGCCTCAGAGCATCTAGGCTTCACGGCCTGTGCTGCCTGCCCACCAGGATGCTCTGCAGCCGCCTCCGAGTTAACTGCCACAGTGGAGGTCCCCAGATGCCGCTGCATGCTGCACACTGCACGTGTGTAAGTGCTAGGGTTTGTCGCCTCCCCTCCAGGAGACTGCTGGAGGTGCAGCCATGCTTCAGTTTCCTGAAAATGCCACCGATGCCACAGGAGGCCCTCAGACTACACTTTGATCTGTCCAACGGGTGCTCAAGTGGAGCGCAGCACCCTCGCCCTATCACAACAGCTACGTGGGAGGATGTTTTCCTCCCGGGATTTTCCAAGCCTGCATCCCCAGCCTTGACATCAGCAGCCAGCAGCGTCCACAAGGTCCAGGTACCCATCCATCTACAACATCACCTAAGGAGTTCTTTAACTCGGGACTTTATGAGGCCAACTAAATGGTTCATTGAGAATGACTAAACTCAACCTTGGAAAGAAAATTATAAACATTTTACTACTCACTAAGCCAAGCATGATTGCATGTGGAAACTATGGACACTGCTCGGTGGGATTTTAATATTAATTTCCAGTTTCCTTTTCACTAAGAAACTGATGAAAACCCAGGCTCTCTGTGCTCTTCAGGCTAGAAGCAACATTTTGCACACTGGTCCAGAGGGCTGCTTCTCCTAAACCCATTGCCGCTCTTCCATTGGCCCTTTGCCTTGACTCTGGCCTGCCTGCTGAGGATGCCCACACTTAGCCCAGTCTTTACTACTTCTACTAAGGAGAGCTGTGTCGCTCTGGGGGCTCACCTGCTGTCAACAGGCTTTCCTGGTGCAGAGCAAGCTAAAGATCACAGAGGAGGTCCAGCCCCCCTCACCCCACTCCCACCCCCAAGCTGCTGCGTGTGTGTGTGTGTGTGTGTGTGTGTGTGTGTGTGTGTGTGAGTGAGTGCTAGGGTTTATCACCTCCCTTCCAGGTGACTGCTGGCTGGGCACTCTTGCCTTAGTTTCCTTGAAAATGTATGTTTGGGGAAAGGCATGCCATGTAATTAGTGTTATCACTGATGCCACAGGAAGGCCTTCGAGTAGATTATTCAATTGTTCCTTCAAATCCATTGTCTCATCTGCTTGCCATTCAATTTAAGATGTAGGGCGCAGAGTGCATGTTTCTGTGTTGCCCCTGTGCTCCACACATTTTATCCTGATCTGCACAGGAAGCTGGGAACAGGCAGCTGCACGGGCAGGAGCAAGACAGTAGTCCTTCCTGTCCTCTGTGTCCAGGGAAGCTTCGATTTCATGTGTGATGTCAGGGTGGCATCGCTTAATAGTGTGGGGGACAAGAGGCTTCAAACGGGACCGGAGTCCAGGGACAAGTTCAGAACAGGGTTTGGAGACAACTGTAATGTGGCTTTGGGCAAGGTCCTTAACCACCTCAGAGCTTGGCTGTGCCCATCTGCCGGAGTGTGTTTTCAGATGGTTATCTGGTACCATGGACGGCACAAGTGTGGTAATACGCTCTGCTCATAGTCATGAGCAGAGAATTAAGTTCAATGTAATAGTTCCAGCTCCTGCACCAACCAGGAAGAGAGACTGCTACTTCTCCTAGAAGGTCTGAAGGCCCGGACCCCAGCTCCTGATGTGCCCCAGCTACCGGAAAACTGTTTAAAATGCAGACCTCTTGGTCATCACAGGCCTCTGCCTCAGCTTCAATAATCCAGGGCAGGATGTGAAGAAGGCTGGACTGCCTGCCTTCTCCCTGCTTTCTCTTGTCTCCAAGGGCCCCAGAGACCCCAAGCCAGTGTCTCAGTTGAGGGTCAAATTGAGTTGGAGGTGGCCCGTACCCAAGAGCAACCTAGATTCTGTTTTGATTTTAATTATAGGTGGTCTGGCACGGAGTAGCTGTGGCCTGTTCACCTGAACTGCCAGCACGAGGCACACATGCCAATTACATGCGTAAGGACATGCAGATTTCCCAAGAACAACAAAGATAATTTGTTTTCGCCATGGCTTGTTAAGAGGTAACTTGGTGGCTTGTACAGTAGGCCCATGGCCTTTCACCTCTCCCTGCCCTTGTCTGCTGGTTCTCCCAGCTTTGCCGATTAAAAATGGGAGAAATGAAGAGATTAAGGCACCACCTCATTCCCATAACCAACAGGCTGGAAGAGACAGTCTTGGCTGAGAGGCTAGACAAGATTGAGGATGACCAGTCAGTCTCCCCAACTATGGCCTCTGGAGCCAGTGCAGACAACGGGGGAGGGAAGGACTTTCCCTGCACGTGTGCCTCGTGGCTGTCACTACCAAAGTCAATGCCAGAAAGCATCATTCTTGGGCTCCCAGCCCCTAGAAGCCAAAAAGGCAAAGGAGAAGTGAGAAGGACCCACTCACAGGACTGTCTGGTGGGGCTGGGTCAGCTGGGCAGCTCTGGAGGTGGCCTTGAACACTGTCCGGTGGGCAACTTGAAAACAGAGCTGTCCTGTCTCCTGGGTGTGAGCCGCACTGGTAGAGGAGAGTCACCATGGAGATTGGTCCAGCTGCCAAGGAGCAGTATGAACGGCCCCACCAGAAGTCAGTCCCAGGGCTACTGGAAGGCCAGTGAGAGTAAGAGTTCTTTCTCTGGGCTGAGGAAATGCTCAATGGGCAAAGTGTCTGCTATGCCAGCGCGAGGAGCTGCGTTCGATCCCGCAGTAGCCACTTAAAGTTTCGGGTGCAAGAATACACCTATAATCCAGGCCTGGGTGTTAGCATTCAGGCGTTTACACTGGCCTGCTCTCGGGCAGCCAAATGTGACGCTGTCGCTGCTGCAGCCACTAAATAGAGCACTCTCCCTATGCGCATGCGCTATATCCCCTTATAAAAGGCAAGCCTTTCTCGCCCCTCTTTCCTTCCGCTCTTGCTTAGCGCAGGCTACTGTTGCGAGGGTAGAAACTAACACTGGGGAGGCAGAGATGGGAGGATCCCTTGGGTTTGATGGCCAGCTGGCCAGCCTAGCAGAATGGGCAAGCTCTGGGTTCAGTGAAGGACTGTGTCTTTAAAACTAAAGCCGCTCTTGGTGGCTTCCTTCCATGGATGCCCTGCAGCTCTGATAGGCCCATCACTAGATCCCTGTTAAAGGAAATGGATGTTCAGCGATATGGGCAGCCTTGGTGGAGAGCACAGAGGAAGACATAGAATGACACTTTGCAGCTTCCCCTGGCTGTTCCTTATCCCAGCCAGCGGGATACAAACGGGGTTCCCTGATAAACCAAGAGAGGAATGGAAGGGCAAGAGACATGAGGAACGAGGGCAAGGCAGGATTTCTGATCAAGCTGTGCTTTAATAATTCTCAGAAGCTGTTATATAAGCAAACGGGCAAATGGAAGGGAGGAGTGTCAGGTCTGCTGGAATTCAGGTCCGGAGACATCCCTAGCTGATAAGGAAATACTGAGGGTCTGTGATTGTTGAGTAACAAAGGAAATGCTAATTGTTTCTGAAGCCTGGGGCCTTCAGGTCTCACTAGGCTAATTTCCTAGGTCAGGAACTTGCCCTGCAAAGGTGAATATCCTACTTGTGAATTTAAGATGGCATAAACAAAATACAGATCTCAAAATACAGGTCTTTGCTTCTGACAGCTCCTCCCCTAGAGGAAGGACCAAGTCAGAAATAGGACACAAGGTCTTTCCTGGTAAGGCTGGTGAATGATGGAGGCTGGCAGTGAGGTGACACCAGGAGCATGTCCCCTGAGGCAGGGTTGAGGATGAACAGATTCGCAGAGGAGTCCAGCCTTATTCTGGGATGGGCGGGACCCATCAGAGCATGCTACCCTGAGAAGGGCTCCTACACTCATACCTGCTCTGTGCACAGGGGCCATATAAATTAGTCTATTGCTGTGTGCTGTCTGTGCTGTTGCAAACAGACCTGGGACCAAGGTGGGCCCTTGTCTCCGACTCAGGAGCGTTCAAGTGTCCTCCAAGACTCCCTGTCTTGGGATGGACAGGCTAGTTCCTGGTCCTGTAGCAGGAAGGAAGACTAAAGAACAGTCCAAGGACATTGAAACCTTTGCGACCTTGAGAACTACACCAGAGGTTAGTGTTTAACCCCTGCCACGGAAATGCCTCAGCAGACCTGGCGGTGGTGGCATATGCTTTAATCCCAGTACTCAGGAGGCAGAGACAGGCGGATCTCTGTGAGTTCAAGGCCAGCCTG
>LOJH01003503.1:27317-38816 GCA_001685095.1 Ellobius talpinus | reverse complement strand
GACTCTCTCTTTACTGTATATCTCTCTTTTTCTGACCACATGAGTCTTTATTTGCTACGCGGTATGGCTAAGGTTAAAGCCGTGGCTTTGATGGCTGGGTCCAGCCCATTTCTTAGCTTTCTGAGATTCCAGCCTCATGGTGGAGGTATGGCTGTAGCCATGTTTATTGCCAGAACTCTATGGCGTTTCAAGGTCCCTGCCAGCAAGCAAGCCGCAGCAGTGTGCTCACAAACCACAGTCAAATGCTCTGTAGCCAGACCTCCTGCCTGGAAGAGTCAGAGTTTGCACTGGCAGGATGGCCCAGAAAGCCAGCATTTTAAAATGATGCAGCTTTTTTCCTGCTATGGCTGAAAACCAAAAAGCATGCAGTCAGCTTTTCATCGATACCATTTAAGTGTTTTGTGGCAGGGCCTCTTAAGAGAGCTGCAAGGTTTTATAGCTAAAGCTGAGTCAGGAAGCCTCTCTAAATGAGAGTGCTTGCCTCTAGGAAGCAGAGCCCACCTGAGAAAATGCTGCTATCGATACTCCATGCTTAATTCTATTCTTTTCTGTATAGAATTACTTTCCAAGCTCTCTCAAGCTTTCTATGGGAGCAGTTGTCCACGTGGGCACCAGTACTCCTCTCCCACACATCATACATACATTCACAATTATAAGCTGACTTTTCTGTCCTGCCCACCAGTTCCCAAATAGCCACACTGAGACTTATTTTTAATTATGAATGTTCAGCCAATGGCTTAGGCTTATTACTAACTAGCTCTTACATTTTAAATTAACCCATTTTTCTTATCTATGCTCTGCCATCTGGCAGTACCTTTTACAACATGGCACATCCATCTTGCTTCTCTCCATGTCTCCTCGCAACTCCTGAGACTCCTCCCCTTTCTTCTTCGTGCTCTCTTTTTGTCTGTACATCCCACCTAATCTCTACCTGTCCAGCTATTGACCATCCAGCTTTGTTATTAACACAATCACAGTGACATATATTCACACAGTGGAAAGGAATATTCTGTATTTCCCCCTTTTTTTCTAATTAAAAAGTAAGATTTCAACTTTTGACATAGTAAATTTAAACAACAAAAACAGTTCTCAAGTAAGAATTTCAGTTATATACAATAGTAACAAATAATAAATTTTTAAAGAATTAGAAACTAATTATATTACTCTTTTTTAAATCTTTAATCATTGCTTTTTATTTGTATGTGTTTTGCCTGCATGTATGTCTGTGCATTTCATGAATGCCTGGAGGATGCCAGAAGAAGGTGTTGGAGCCACTGGATTTGGAATTACAGATGATTGTGAGCCACCATGAGGGTGGTGGGAATCAAACCCATGTCTTCCAAAAGAGCTCTTAAGTGCTCTTAACCACTGAGCCATCCCTCAGCCCTGTTACTCTTTCCTGACGTTAGTGCTAAAGATGTAGCTTAGGGGAGTACTTGCCTAGCATGAATGAAACCCTGAGTTTAATCCCCAAGACATCTCAGTAGTTAAGGTGTAAGGGTGCTTATGCCTACTCTAGCCCCCTAAGATTGAGCGCCTGGACACAGCAGAAGGAGAGAAACAACTTCTCAAAATTGTCCTCTGACCTCCAATACATGCTTGGTCCCTCCAACACACACATACACATAAATAAAGGTAATTTTTATTTAAAAAAGAATAGCAGGGCTGGAGAGATGGCTCAGCAGTTAGGAGCACATGCTTTTCCAGAGGACCTGAGTTTGGTTCCCAGCACACTATCAGGTGGATCACAGCTGTCTGTAATTCCAGTTCCAGGAAGATTCAACTCCTCTGGTCTCAGGCATCCACACCACACATACATGTGGACATGCCCATACATACATATATACATACATACATACATACATATAATTTAAAATGAAATAAAAGAAAAACCAGAGTAACAGCTAGGCATTGTGTTATCTACATGAGGAGTTTAAGGGCAGCCTCTGATATCTGAGACCTCTCAAAAGAAATTAGAGGGCTGGGCAATGGTGGCGCACGCCTTTAATCCCAGCCAGCCTAGTCTACAAGAGCTAGTTCCAGGATAGCCTCCAGAGCTACAGAGAAACCTTGTCTCGAAAAAAACAAAACAAAAAAAAGAAAGAAAGAAATTAAAAAATAATGCTTTCTTAGTATTTGAATCTCCTACTAACTTCTACTAATTGAAGTTTTTTTTTGTTTTTGTTTTTTTGGTTTCTTTATCCTAGAAATTTTGGATGGTGTAGAACTTGGAGAACCAGCCCATAAGAAAGCAGGAACCACGGTGCCAGAATCCATTCACTCTTTCAGTAAGTCCACGCTGAGGAGCTGAAGCAATGGCAAGCTCATTGCACAGACAGTAGCTACACTGAGCCACAGCCAGAAAGGAAGTCGACAAGGCGAGCAACAGTGCTGCCTTGGAGAGGAAAGGGCCATGAATTCTGCACTGTGTGCAGAGGACAGAGTTGCATGCACAGGACTGCTCAACACTCGGCTGTGTTTGATAACAGCTGGGCAGCCTTGGACCTGTTGCTTCTTCTCTTGTGTCTTTCAGTTGGAGATGGTTTGGTGAAACCAGAGGCCTTAAACAAGAAAGCTATTCAGATTATTAACAGGGTTCGAGATAAGCTTACTGGTGAGTGCTTGGGGCTAAAGGGACACGAAGCCTGATGTGGGGAGTGTTCTCTTGGTGGGTGGCCAGCCCCTGTCTTGGGAGTCAGCTCCACGTGGCTCCTGAGTGACTTCCAGGCACAGTGCACTCCTCTTCTTGCTGAAGACCCTTGGTCTCACTTGAGGTCTTTTAACCTCATTCACTCTGGGCATGAGGGAGGCTCTTTTGGAATCTGGATGGATTCCAGAACCAGCCAACTCCATAGGCAAGTTCCTGGCCTCATGGTGAGATGCTGGTGGGTGCCGGACCACGTGTACTGCAGTGGAAGGATGGAAGAGGAGGCATGTTTGATTTTGGAAAGCAGCTGCCAATTCCCGCTGATCCTCTTTCTTCTGTTGGGTGGGTTATTACATGAGTAGGAGCCAGAAAGCACTCTTCCACACTCACCGACTGTGTGACCTCTGAACTCATTCCTCCATCTGAATGGCAGAAGCCCTGACAGAGGACGTGAACACCCTAGGAAACAGGGTTCCAGACTCTGGGCCTAGAACCAGTCAGTTTTGTAGTCAGAGGTGCTTAATCAAGTACCTGTTTGTGCTAGATGCCAAAGGAGCCACAGCAGCAGAAACAGACAGCTTCCCTGGCTTTTCAGGGCCCAGAATCTAAGGGGGAACACTGTCACTAAACAGAGGAGAGTCATCTGAGGCTGTGTGCCTTGTGATGGCAGAGTTTAATTTGGAAATTCCAGAAATGTTCGCTAAGGACATACATAACTGGAGTTCAAGTTTACAAGAGGAGTGTAGTAGTTACTTTTCTGTTGTTGGTGGTAAGACACCATGACCAAGGCAACTTTGTTTTGTTTTTCTAAGACAGGGTTTCACTGTGTAGCCCTGGATGTCCTGGAAAGCACTCTGTAGACCAGGCTGGCCTCAAACTCACAGAGATCCGCCTGCCTCTGCCTCCCGAGTGCTGGGATTAAAGGTATGCGCCACCACCGCCTGGCCAAGGTAACTTATAAAAGAAAGCGTTTATTTGGAGCTGACAGCTCTGGGTGGTTAGTTTGAACCCACAACCCTGTGGTGGTGAGCACAGCAGGCAGGCAAGCATGGCGCCTGAGCAGTTGCCGAGAGCTTGCATCTTGTTCCACAACCGTGAGGCAGACAAAGCTTACTGGAAATGAACAAAGCCCGTCTCCATTGACACAAGGCCTCCAATACTACTGCACCTCCTAATCCTTCCGAAACAATTCCACCAATTGGGAACCAAGTATTCAAATATATGAGGACCATTCTCATTCAGACCCTTCCTCCTCCCCCCCGCAAGGAGTTAACTAGGAGGACACTGTTCCAGGCAGAAGGAGCAGTGTACACTAGAACCCTTTGATGAGAGGTGGCAAGAGTGAAGGTCCTAGGGCTAGCCTTGTGGCCTTGAAAAAACAGTGTGCTGCCTGACTGGACCAGGGCTCTAGCATCCAGGGAAGACAGCCACTGATGACCTCAGATGCAAGAGATCTTGAGGGCAAACCAAAGGTTGTACTAGGACCGTAGCTCATTAGTAAAGTTCTTGCCTGACACTCAGAAACCTAACTTAGAGCCCCAGTGTGGTGAGTGTGTGTGTGTGTGTTGTGTGTGTGCTTTAACAAATAAAGCTTGCCTGAAGATCAGAGCTAGCCACACTAGTTAGCCATAGAAGCCAGGCAGTGGTGGTGCACACCTTTAATCCCAGCACTCAGAAAACAGAAGCAGAGGGAGCTCTGTGAGTTCAAGGTCACCCTGGGCTGTAAGATTGAATCAGTCTAAAAGAGAAACAGAGCCAAGTGGTAGTGGCTCACACCTTTAATCCCAGCACTAGGGAGGTGGAGACAAGAAGGCCAGTACCACCCAAAAATATAAAAGCCCACAAAGACTGCTGTTGACACATGAGACATGAGAAGGTTAAAGGTGACTCCAGGACACTGGTGTTCATCTGAGAGCTGTGTATAACCCTACGGCCAGACTGGAGTTGTTGAAGAGAATGAGATGAAGGTGAAGAAGGTGAGATGTTTCAGAATTCTCGAGCAGCTTATGCAGGGAGGGAGTACTAAGTAAGCAAAGTCGAGGCCTTTGTGGGCAGAAGTTCTGAGCACTGAGCCACCCTAGCACTGGCTCATGGCTTGAAAGGACTCTGAGCTACACCCCGTGTCTCATGGTACAAAAGGACTCTCTGAGCTACACCCCGTGTCTCATGGTACAAAAGGACTCTGAGCTACACCCCGTGTCTCATGGTACAAAAGGACTCTCTGACTTAGGTACACCCCGTGTCTCATGGTACAAAAGGACTCTGACTGAGGTACACCCCATGTCTCATGGTACAAAAAGACTCTCTGACTGAGGTACACCCCATGTCTCATTGTACAAAGGACTCTGACTGAGCTACACCCCATGTCTCAATTTTTTTTCTGTACAAGGAAATAGAGGGATGTGTTTACAAAATTGAAAAGGCCATTGTGATGGCACACATCTTTAATACCAACAATAAGAAGGCAGAGGCAGATAGATCTCAGTGAGTTCCAGGCCAGCCAGAGCTACATATATATAGAGAGAGACCCTGTCTCAAAAAAAAAAACAATTAAAAAGCTGTGAAAAGGACATAATCAAGGAAAGTTTGAACAAAGACTAAGTAATCAGTACTTCAGACTTGTAGGAGAGCAGGACTGGACCCTGAGCACAGGGCAGGGTGGTCGGAGGAGAGGAAGGAACTCCTGAGATGGGGAGAAGAGGGAATTGATGTAAACTGCCCAAAACTAAAACATCGGAGGAAGGGCATCTGGCCAGGGTAAGTAGAAAAGACTGGGGGAGACTTTAGCAAACCTAGCGGTACTAGAAAGGCTCTTTGCCAGCTAGGTGTGGTGGCTCACACCTGCATTCCAGAAGGGGAACAAGGCAGGAGGGTTGCTGGGAATTTGAAGCTAGGCTGGGCTATACAATGAGTTTCAAGAGAATATGGAATGGAGGGGAGGGGAGGGGAGGAGAGAGAAGGGAAAGGAAGGGAAGGGAAGGGAAAGAAACTGGTTACAGCGGTAGACAACTTGGGAAATCAGGAGAATCGAACATTCAAGACCAGCCTCAGCTACATAATTCGGGCCATCTCTGACTGCCTAAGATCTCTCTCAAAAAACTGTAACAACAAAATACTTCTGTGTTAAAGAAAATAAAAGAGGCAGGTTAGGCCTGGAGAGATGACTGATTAAGAGCATGTGTTATCCGATGATCTCCAGCCCCCATATGGTGGATCATGACCATCAGTGACTGCAGTTCCAGACCTCCGAGGGCACACACATGGTATATGTGCAGACATACAGGCAAAGCATTCATACACATAAAATTTAAAATTCTTTAAAAACAAACAAAAAGTCAGGTTTTCAAAGAAGCTGTGTTGGCTGGCCAGGCTGCAGAGTCTGTGTGAGGCCAGTGTCCTCACTGTCCAGTAGGAACACGGATGACAGCCTGTGGGGCTCAAACTGGACGGCCTTGTTCACTCTTCAGATCATATCTTGGAACAGCTCCATTAGCCACATCTCTGACATCTTCACCATCTTTGAATGGGGTCTGTTATAAGAGACCCCCGTGCGTGCAGATGACACTGAAGTCAATGCAGGAGTGGTCTGTCCTTCCCGCTCCAGCAAGTGTTGACTTCCTGTGGCTGCATAGACAGTGGGGCCACACAGGAACGTGGCATTTGTTGATATCAGGTTCAGATGACAGTGTTTCTCCTTCTGCTTCCTAGGTCGGGATTTCTCTCATGACGACACTTTGGATGTTCCAACCCAAGTAGAGCTGCTTATCAAGCAAGCAACATCCCATGAAAACCTCTGCCAGTGCTACATTGGCTGGTGAGCTTCACTGGCTGAGTGCGGTGGCATATGCCTCTAATCCCAGCACTGGGGATGCAAGGGAGGCAGATGTCTTCAGGGCCAGGGCAGCCAGAGCTACAGTGGTGAAACGCTGTCTTAAAAATAAACAAGCAGTCAATACCAAAGACGGTGTGGTGGAGTGACCATACAGGACAGTCAGACCTGGCTAATGTCTCTAGTTTACAAGTTTGTAGCTCTCAGAATGCTCCTTCTCTAATAGGAAAAACCTGAGAGATGCACATCTGCATTTGGAAGTTAAAATGGCTTTGAGAGCCATGGTTCAGAGTGGGAAGGGCACTGATTGGTCTGTAGGTCTTTTGGATTTTTGTTGTCACTCCAGAGGTACAGAAGGGCACAGGAGCCAGGGAGTGACGAGAGAGAATGGCGAGAGGAATGGTTGAGAATCCTGGAGTGTCTGGGCAGAAATCAGACCTGCTCTCTGCACGAGGGTAAAGCTTGGAAGACCTCTGATGACGACTACCTTTGTTGTCCCCCTTCCTAGGTGTCCCTTCTGGTAACCGGAGCCTGGCAAACCACAGCATTTCCTCAGATGCTTTTGTACCTTGGTCTGTGCTTCCAGTGGACTGAATCCAAGGGCATAAAGTTGGACTTTGTTAAATATTTTGAAATGTATATGAAAAGAACTACTGTATATTCAAAGTTGGTCTGAACCAACCTCCTAGCTGCTGTTGAAAAGACTGTCAGAAACACAAGGCTTGATTCAGTTCCCGGACAGTGAAACACAGAAATCCTACAGAAACCAAGCCTTCGATTTTGGGGGGAAAGATGATGGGTAACCGAAAAATACGGGTTTTGACTTGACTTACAAGAGAACTCATCACAAGCATTTCCTGCAGAAAAATATAGTCCATTCTCTCAACCCAGGGACAGTGGACTCAGCACAGTCAGGTATGCCCGCGGTCTGGAGAACACTGACCAGGGGCTCCAACACAGTGATGCAGACTTAAGCACTCCACCCATCCTTTTACCTCACCAGTCCCTGGGCAGCAGTGGCAATGTTTGCAGGATGGGCAAAGTGGGTGAGAAGATCTGTCTTCTGCTTGACCCCATAATGCTGAAGTCATAAGACCTGACCTTCCAGAAGGGCAGTTTGCTCAGACACCAGGCCACCGCGTGTGAGCAGGTGTGCTGCGGATCCCAGTGCAGAGGGGGTGCATCGTCCGTGCTGTGTTGGAAGAGGGATGAGTACGTTGTGTTTGGAGCAGGGGCTCACAATACAAGTGCTGTCCTGGAGGTGCTGATCACAGAGGGATAGACACACTAAAACAGGTCGGGAACTCTGAGCAAAGCAAATATCCAACTAAATACACAAAAGTATAAAGTGAAGCCACATCTAGACACCATGTTGTATCTGAGTAATTTTTGTGCCAATAAATGACATCAGAATTTTAAAAATGTATATATATATATATATATATATATGACTGGCTCTTATTAGTAATCTGTCATTGGGGATACAACTCAGTGGTAGGCCACTAGCTAATAGGCAGTGGCCCAAGGTTTGTCTCCCAGCCTCGCACAAAAGAAAAAGGGATCCAAGAAAGGGAGTCTACCTTCCAGCACTAGAGAGGCCAAGATGGGGAATCAGAGGCAGGCTTGAATCTCAAGATCCAGGACTGGATCTTGAAACCTGCCTTGAAAAAACAATTTGTATATGTGTATATATGACACATATGTCATTTTAGTTATATATGTAGATATATGTATTGTGTATATGTCATTTTTACTTACATATGTATGTATATGTATGGCACATGATCAGATGCCCATGTCGACCAGAAGTCATCTGCCCCCTGCCAGCTTGAGTTGCAGGTAGTTATGAACCTCAGAACTAGGTGCTGTGGTCCTCTAGAAAAAAAGGAGCTTTCTTAACTGCTGAGACCTCACTTTACTCCCCACCCAGGTTTTTGTTTTTGGGGTGTGTGTGTGTGTGTGTGTGTGGTTTTTCGAGATAGGGTTTCTTTGTAGCTTTGGAGTCTGTCCTGGAACTAGCTCTCTTAGACCAGGCTGGCCTCGAACTCCCAGAGATCTGCCTGCGTCTGCCTCCCGAGTGCTGGGATTAGAGGCGTTCGCCACCACCACCCGGCCCCACCCAGTTTTTTGTTGTTGTTTGTTTCTTGTTTTTAACTTGAAATTGGAAAAATCCAGTCCAAGTGTGGTATGTACACCTTTAGTTTCAGGACTTGGGAGGCTGAGGCAGGCCGATCTCTGAGTACCCAGTCCTGGGATTAGTGGCCTGGACCACCATGCCAGCAGAGAAAAACTATCTTTAACTGTGATTAAAACTGTATTTTCAGCCAGGCGATGGTGGTGCACGCCTTTAATCACAGCATTTGGGAGGCAGAGGCTGGTGGATCTCTGAGATCGCGGCCTGCGTGGTCTACACAGTTCCAGGACAGCCAGGCTACATAGAGAAACCCTGTCTTGAAAAAAACAAACACACACTGTATCCTCCAGTACACACTGTAGACCACAGGACTGTTAGGATGCAACAGTGTGATTTTCCTATTGAGAGCCATGCTCGATAACTAGGTACAAGCCTGGTGGGGAGGTGGTGGAGAGGTCACCTGTGCGCACGCGCGCTGAGCCCGCCTCGGTCCGCCGGATCAATCTCGCGAGAAGAGCCGCCCTAGGACGGAAAGATGGCGCCTCCCAGTCCCCAGGAGCGTCAGGCCGCGCCGGCCACCAGGGCAACCAAGCCTGACGAGGAGATGGTGCTGCCTGGCTTTCCCGACGCAGACAGCTTCGTGAAAGTGAGTTCGCGGGCCCCGGGGCACCCCAGGAGCCTCCTGTGCTGGCCGGAAACAGGTCTGGGGCTGCGGAGCAGGCCCTACGGCCTTCCGGCGCCTGCCACGGCGGCTTCACGGCCCGCAGCGGGAATAGCGGGAGCCCAGTGGGAGCTGAGGACGCCGCGCTTCCGGTATGAGCGCGTGCCGCTTTGCGTGTAAAGCCGTGTCCGCGCCCTCAGAAGGGCGTCCTTGTCATCCACGTACCTCGGGCCCAGCAGCCCGTGGCGGGAGAGCCCATGCTCTCCCCACTGATGTACAAACGTCTGTAATCCCGGTCTCTTGGGTTGAACGCCACTTGTCACAGTTGCCATCGAGTCTCTCGAAGTGCCAAAGCGCTTTCACCAGTGCCTCCTTGAGCATAAAAGGATTCGTGTAAATTCTGTGTTCACAAGATTCACAATGCTGTCATTAGACCTTAACATGACAGCCACTTTAGACTGGTTCCCGTTACCGCACGACTAGGTAGCAAATGGTCGTCTGCAGTGTCTGAACTGTGTGTTGCTGATGGATGTGCATCAGACCCACAAAAATATAGTAGATTATTCTAGAAAGCGTCTGCGTCTGAACTTAGTGATACCATCCATATGCCAGTCAGTGTTCTAAGTGATTGTAGGAGCTCATTTAATCCTCCCAATAACTACCTTTTACTGTGCCCATTTTTCAGAGGTGTAAACTAAGGTCGGTATAAACAAAATAACTTTCTTCAAATCACAGTTCATAATAACCCTTCATATCAGGAATGGAAATGTAACTCAGTTGACAGGGTGGCTGCCTAGTATATGTGAAGCCTGGGGTTTCATTCTCAGCACCACATCAACCGTGTATGGTTTTACACACCTGTGATCCCAGCACTCAGGAGGTGGAGGCAAGTTTTTTTTTAATGAATGAATAGAAATCTCTGTTTAAAACATGTCTTTTCCTCTGAATTTTTCAGTTTGCCCTTGGGTCAGTAGTGGCGGTGACCAAGGCATCTGGGGGCCTGCCACAGTTTGGCGACGAGTATGACTTTTACCGAAGTTTTCCTGCCTTCCAGGCATTTTGTGAAACCCAAGGAGACAGGTTGCTTCAGTGGTGAGTACTGCACGTTATGTTGGCTGGAAACCATGAAAAGAAAGACCTCAGTGGTAGGGGCATCATAGGCGTGATGGGGTCCCCTGGTTCTGAACCCCAGTACTGACGACCCGAAGAAAGTACTGGCTGAGTGGCAGTAACAAGGATGGCTGTAAGCAGGGATCACCTTGTGGCTTGTGGTTGCTGGGGAGAACAACAGCTCACTACAGAGCTGGAACTCAGTGTGTACATGAAGCTAGACTTGAATTCTTCCAGATCAGCCTTCCTTTGCTTCCTGAGTGTTGAAATTGAAAATGTGAGCCATCACACCTAGCATGAGCTGTGATTGTTGAAAATAAATTAGCCACAGCTGGACCATGGTGGCTCGCACCTTTAGTCCCAGTACTCGGGAGTTCGGGGCCAGCCTGGTCTAAGAGTGAATTCCAGGACAGCCAGAGTTGTTACACAGAGAAACCCTATCTTGAAAAACAAAACAAAAAAGGGCCACCACCAAAGTGGCTCAGTGGATTAAAGGCACCTGCTGCCAAGCCTAATGACCTGAGTGTGATCCCTGAGACTCAAATGTAGAAGGATATAGAATCCACTCCTTCAGTTTGTCCTCTGGACTTTACAGGTAGGTAGTGAAACACACACATATACACACAAAATATCTTTATTATTATTATTTTTAATTTTTAAAGTCTTTTGCTGGGGACGGGGTGGTGGTGATGGCACACATCTTTAATTCCAGCACTTGGGAGGCAAAGGCAGTCAGAACTCAAGAGAGTTCAAGGCCAGCCTGGTCTATAGAACAAGAAGGGCAGTCAAGGCTGTACTTTTCTCATCTGTTAACTGTTAAGAGAAATTACCTTGAAGCTGTTCTTTTTATTTTATTGAAAAAAGGCCTCACTCATTAAATGGCTCAGGTTGGCTCCTAACTCATTGTGTGGCCCAGACCTTGAATGTTCAAACCTCCTACCTCTGCCTTCTAAGAAGCCAGCATCACGGGCTTCTTAGACCTGGCTTTGGGTCTTGTCTCTTAAAGGTTGCTGTGAGAATGTTTATTAATTTCATAGACTGTGGGAACCCTGTAAGACAAGCCATTTGGGGCTGGAGAGATGGCTCAGTGGTTAAGAGCACTGCCTGCTCTTCCAAAG
>LOJH01003503.1:6290-27294 GCA_001685095.1 Ellobius talpinus | reverse complement strand
TCAATTCCCAGCAACCACATGGTGGCTCACAACCATCAGTAATGAGATCCGGTGGCCTCTTCTGGCCTGCAAGCATATATGCAGGCAGAGGACTGTATACATACATAAATAAATGAATGAATGAATGAATAAATAAATCTTTAAAAAAAAAAGACAAGCCATTTGGTTTTTTTACCAAGATTATAGATTGGTGGAATAAAGGCGCATGCGCTGACCTTGGCTTTCCTTCTTTAGCATGAGTAGGGTAATGCAGTACCATGGGTGTCGCAGCAACATTAAAGATCGAAGGACCGTGACTGAACTGGAGGACAAGTTCGATTTACTGGTTGATGCCAACGATGTGATTTTGGAGAGAGTGGTGAGTGTCTCCCCGTCAACATAAGTGAACTAACAAACACAGCTCAAATGTTAAAATGCAAGGGGAAACCCCAGCATTACAGAGCATGGTAAGGCATAAGTTTAGCCAGGCCTAGTAGCCACGCCTATAATCTCAGCACTAGGAAAGCAATGACAACAGTAAGACCCTAAGACCCTATCTCAATAAAGAAAAAAGAAAAAAAAATTTTTTTTAAGATTTTATTTATTATGCTGGAAGAGGGCACCAGATTTCATTTTGGATGGTTGTGAGCCACCATGTGGTTGCTGGGAATTGAACTCAGGACCTTTGGAAGAGCAGCCAGTGCTCTTAACCTCTGAGCCATCTCTCCAGCCCCCAAGAAAAAATTTTTTATGTATATGACTGGCCTCAAACTCACTGAGATTCACCTGCCTCTGCCTCCCCAAGTGCTGGGATTAAAGGCGTGCTCCACCACCGCCTGGCCTCTCTCTTGTAAATGTATTTATTCAAATGTCAGGCAGTTAAGATCCTAATCCAATGCCTTGTCTCCTCTTAGGGTATATTACTGGATGAAGCATCAGGTGTGAATAAGCACCAACAGCCCGTCCTCCCTGAAGGACTGCAGGTCCCCAAAACAATAGTGTCTAGCTGGAACCGGAAGGTGAGGCGCCTCTTTGCAGATTGGCTGGAGCTCCCAATTGGGTTTCACAGGCCCACGTCATTTTAGTTTGCATTTCTCTTGTGGCACACTGCACGCAGCCTTGAGTGGTCTCCCAAGCACACTCAGCTCGCCTCCTCCACGTGTCACTGGAACCTCACATGCAGTTACATTCCACGTGTCTGGTTGCTGAGTTGGATTCCTTTTCCTGCTTCATCAAGCCATGTTTTAGTTGATTCATATGTGTTGTCTGTAGGCAGGAGAATATGGGAAAAAAGCAAAATCTGAGACTTTCCGACTGCTGCATGCAAAAAACATCCTCCGACCTCAGCTCAGATTTCGGGAGAAGATTGATAATTCCAACACGCCCTTTCTCCCTAAAATCTTTGTCAAGCCCAATGCTCGGAAGCCCCTCCCTCAGGGTAAGTGGTGCGATTGCTGCCTGTGAGTCCTTTATTTGACACGCACATTAGAAGGGGACGGACTTTCCTCCTGCCTTCCGTTCCTGCTCCTACCAAACTGGAACGCAGAGAAGTGTATGCTCCTATGTCATGGTGTGTTTGTCACTGCTTGGCTCTCCAGCTCTCTCAAAAGAAAGGCGGGAACGTCCACAGGATCGTCCTGAGGATCTGGACGTGCCCCCTGCCCTGGCAGATTTCATCCATCAGCAGAGGACCCAGCAGGTTGAACAGGACATGTAAGTGCACTGGGCTGGGCTTTCTCCTCGCCTTACTGCCTCATTCAGCCCCTTTGTCTGCAGTCAGTCTCTTCCATGATTTGAGCTGACCTTGAACTCAGCTTTCTCCTCCTTATAGTACTGAGATTACAGGTGTATGGCACCATACCTGGCCCTTCATGCTTTTTTTTTTGAAAGAGAGAGTGTGTGTGTTATTCTCCTTCTAGTGATTGTGCTACCCCAGCCTGTGTAATTCCTAAGTTTTCCTTTTTTGGGGTACAGGCGGTGGTAAGACATGGTCTCACATATCCCAGGCTGGCCTCACACTTACTATATCATCAAGGTGACCCTGAACTTACAACCCTCCTGCCTTCACCTCCCAGACAATGAGATTATAGATGTCTGTCCTCATCCCCAGGTTTATCTGGTACTGAGGCTGGAAGCCAGGGCATTGGCTGTGTTGAACAAGCACTGTAGCAACAGAGCCCCAGCACAGCCGCCATGTTTGTTTACACACATTATTTCTGAGCAGCCGTGTGCCTTGTGAATGATGGAATTCATCTCAGGATTTGTGTTGTATTCACTCAGGTTTGCACATCCTTACCAGTATGAACTTGATCACTTCACTCCGCCTGAGTCAGTGCTTCAGAAGCCGCGGCCACAGGTTAGTGCCCAGCCCTGGTTTCAAAGCTGGGAACCTGGGAAGAACAAAGCGTTGGCTAGTTTGGTGCAGTAGCTTTGAGAGGCTGAGGTGTGGGGTCATTCCTCAAGCTTAGAGTTCATCCTGTACCTTGTTAAGGTTGGTATGTAACACTCTCTTTTCTTGGTCCAGTTGTACAGACCTGTGGAAGAGACACCCTGCCACTTTGTATCCTCCCTGGACCAACTCGTGGAGCTCAACGAGAAGCTCCTGGGTTGTCAGGAGTTTGCAGTGGATCTAGAGGTATCTTGTAATTTTCCTGTGACTTCATCTACTTGCGAAGTCTAAAGTTAGCAGTAACTTTAATCTCTTTACATTTGGAGGCCTGAGACAAGTATTGCACCAATCCAGGCTGGCCTTGAATACATCCTCCTGCCTTAAAAAAAAAATTTACGAAAAATTGGTCTTTAAAAAAAAAAGATGAAGGAATATGTACTAACCCTTTCCCTACACTCCCTCTCTTTGGTTTAGCATCACTCATACAGAAGCTTCCTAGGACTGACCTGCCTGATGCAAATTTCCACCCGGACAGAAGACTTCATCATTGACACCCTAGAGCTTCGAAGTGACATGTACATTCTCAACGAGAGCCTCACAGACCCGGCCATCGTTAAGGTCAGCCTGCCTGCCCCCTGCCCAAGGTGGGAATGCAGTGCTTTCCAGACTACCGTCTTGTTCTTTCCACCTAGACCCGTGGACAGAAAAGCCATGTCATCTCCTATCCCGAGGTTCTACGTACCTAACTGCTTAGTTCTAGACCCCAAAAGGGCCTTTACCACATAGCTTGTTGCTATCCGAAGACATAAATCGTGGTAGTGAGTTTCGGTGAGCCCAGTCAATTGGATTGCTTGAATTTAAGGACACACCTGGAGCTAATAGGACTCCTAACCCATACCATAGTTCAAAAGCAGTTGCAGCCCTTAACAGCATACGGTTGTAAGCACAAAAGATGCCTGTGGCCTAAGTTTAAAAAAAGTGCTTAAACCGGGCTGTAGTGGCGCACGCCTTTAATCTCAGCACTCAGAAGGCAGAGGCAGGCGGGTCCTTGTGAGTTTCGAGGCCAGCCTGGTCTACAGAGCGAGTTCCAGGACAGGCTCCAAAAGCTACAGTGAAACCCTATCTCGAAACCCCCCCCAAAAAAAACACTTAAAACTACATACATACATCGCCAGTGGTGGATGCCTTTAATTCCAGCACTCGAGGCAGAGGCAGATGGGTCTCTGAGTTCAAAGCCAGCCTAGTCTACAGAGTGAGTTCCAGGACAGCCAGAGCTACACAGAAAACCCTTTGGTGGGGGGGGGGACTACACACACTTGGTTGAGGATGTAATTCAGTGACAGGATGCTTGCCTAGCAGTCCCAGGGTTCAATTCCTACCAGTGTTCTGATAGCCCAGAGGCAGGATTAAGAAAGGAGACAGATGAATAGCCTGGTGCTGATGTGAATTGCATGGTCTTGATTTTGTTTCCAGGTCTTCCATGGTGCTGACTCTGACATAGAGTGGCTACAGAAAGACTTCGGGCTCTATGTGGTGAACATGTTTGACACACATCAGGCAGCACGGCTTCTCAACCTGGCTCGTCACTCACTTGACCATCTGCTGAGACTGTACTGTGGTGTGGAGTCAAACAAGCAGTATCAGCTGGCAGATTGGAGGATACGGTCAGTCGGCTGGTGGTGGGTGGAGATGTGTGAGTGCGAGAAAGAATCTGTTAAATTGGAAATTAGTGCCAGGCATAGTGACGCACACCTTTAATCCCAGCACTCGGGAGGCAGAGGCAGGTGATCTGAGTTTAAGAACAGCCAGGGCTACACAGAGAAAACCCTGTCTTGAAAGAAACATTATCAAACCCTTTACCCTCCTCCTCCCAGCACTACACGCCATGTGCTACGGGGACGACATCTTGGTCATGATCGCAGCAGTCTTAAGTGCGTTCCCTTTCCATAGCTGAGGTCAGAAAGCACAGAGAGGGTAAGGACAGACAGGTGGAGCTGCAAGTCACCCCAATTTTCACCTTAGCATCCCTCTGTCTCGCTGCACCAAGTTAAATGATGGTGTGTCATACTGAGATGCAGTAAGTGTCTATGTAGCATAGTATTGGGAAGGAATCTTTGGAATGAGAAGGGAGCCAAAAAAAGTTTTTTCACACAGCACAAAGGTGGCTTGGATGACTGTCCCTGCCTGGGACAGTCATGGAAGCTATGTCTCTTGCAACTCTAGCCCTCTGCCAGAGGAAATGCTGACCTACGCCCGGGATGACACCCATTACCTGCTTTACATCTATGACCGCATGAGGCTGGAGCTGTGGGAGAGAAGCAACGACCAACCTGTCCAGTTGCAGGTGGTGTGGCAGCGGAGCAGAGACATATGCCTCAAGGTACCATGTCCCCACAGCTATGCAGACGCCCAGCATGCTGTTGGTGTGGCAGCGGAACAGGGACATATGCCCCAAGGTACCATGTCCCCACAGCTATGCAGACGCCCAGCACTCTGTTGGTGTTTCGGACTGAGTTCTGTTTATTTTATTTTTTAATGACTCTTGGGGCAGAGAGATGGCTCATTGGTAAAGAGTACTGTCTGCTTTTCTGGAAGATCAAGGTTTGAATTCCAGCACCCACATGGCAGCTCATACTGTCTGTAGCTCCAGTTCCAGGGGATCTGACTCCCTCACACAGACAAATATGCAAACAAAACACCACTGCACACACACAAAAAGAAAGCCTGACGGTAGTGGCACATGTCTCTAATCCTGGCACTTGAGAGGCAGAGGCAGGAGGCTCTCCTCCGATTTAGGTGCAAGCCTGGTCCACATCGAGAGTTCCAGGACAGCCAGCATTACATGGAGAAACCCTGTCTCGAAAAATCACCCCCCCAAAAAATTGGTTCTTACGATGGCTTTGACACATACTTGTCCTTTTTCTCCATCCTCTTATGATGGCTTTGACACATACTTGTCGTCCTTTTTCTCCATCCTCTTCCCCTGCCTTAATTACCCATCTGACCATCTGACTCTTGCTGGTTGGCCCCCACCCTAGCCACCAATGACTTCTGCTTTCTTTCTTTCTGGTTTTTCAGGCCAGGGTTTCTCTAGCTTTGGAGCCTGTCCTGGAAATTGCTGTGTCGACTAGGCTGGCCTCGAACTCACAGAGATCTGCCTGCCAATAGCTGGGATTAAAGGCGTGTGCCACCACCACCCTGTGACTCCTGATTTCATGGCATGCATCTTCTATTACTGTCTGTTTCCCTTCCCCTCAAGATCTTTCTCCCCTCTGATGGTCACTTCTGCTCTGATGACCCACACACACCTTGTAAGTCTAGGTTCCGTGTATCTGGGAAAGCTCTCAGGACCCATCCAGAATCTGGCTTAACATGATCTCAGATTCCATCTGTAATCCCACAGGTGTCACAATTTTATTTTCCTTTATGGCTGAATAAAATTTCATTCTGAGACAGAGACAGAGAGGATGGTTCAATGTGAACACCAGAACCCCATTTTAAAAAACAAAACAAACAAACAAAAGTAGTCCTGGGTGTGGTGGTGCATGCCTTTAATCCCATTAATCCCATTGCACTAAAGGCAGAGGCAAATAGATTGCTATGAGTTCAAAGCCAACCTGGTCCACAGTGAATTCCAGAACAGGCAAGACTTCAAAGTGAGACCCTCTCTCGGGGTTAGGGATGGGAGGGAGCACCTGTTGCTCTGCCAGAGAACCTGGGTTTAGTTTCCAGCACCCACATGGTATAGGACCTCTATGGGTGCTAGTTACATACATGATACACAGGCATGCAGGCAAAATACTCAAACACATAAAAGAAAAAATTACATTTTCCTAAAGAAGACTCTTAAGCACCTTTTCAAATGCTTACTAGCTATTTCTGTTTCTTCTTTTGAGAATTTTTTCAGTTCACTGGCCTGTTTACTGATGGAATGATTTCGGTTTTTGGTGTTACAATTTTTCAGTTACTTAGAAGTACAGAATGCTCATGACTTTGGGCATCACCCTTATGCAGAAGCCGTATGAACCTTTGTGTCGTGACATTGTCAGTGTGTGTGTTGCCACCGCGAGCATACTTGGTTTGCATTTTGTTTTGTTTTGGTTTTCCTTGCATTCTGAGAATTCAGTTCAGAACCTCACACACAATAGGCAAGCACTCCCTCGCTGAGCTCTATATCCAGCCTTTGTTTCAGGTGGTTTGTTGGTTTTTTGGTTTGTTTTGTGTTTTTCAGGGCAGGGTTTCTCTGTAACAGCCCTGACTGTCCTGGAACTCGTTCTGTAGACCAGGCTGACTTCGAACTCACAGAGATCTGCCTGTTTCTGCCTCCCGAGTGCTGGATTAAAGTCATGCACTGCCCAGCTTGTTTCAGTTTTTTAAGACAAGGTCTCACCAGGAAACCCAGCCCGGCCTCTCACCTGTTGCCCTCCTTTGTTAGCTCCCCAAACCCAGCTCCACCTTTATCCTGTAGTGCAAGAGCCAAACATTTTAGAGAGCCCAGGGCAGTTTTTTATCCCACTGATGTCTTTCCTTTTTTATAGTGCTGAGGATCAAGCCAGGGCTTCATGTGCATTGGGCAAGTGTTCCAACACTGAGCCTTTCCCTATGCTTGTTGATCGTGAATGTTCTCTAACATTTTGCAGAAATTTGTCAAGCCTATCTTTACGGACGAGTCTTACCTTGAGCTGTATCGAAAGCAGAAGAAGCATCTGAATTCACAGCAGCTGGCGGCCTTTCAGCTGCTGTTTTCCTGGAGGGATAAAACAGCCCGCAGGGAGGATGAGAGCTACGGGTAAGGATGTGGGGTTCCTTTAATGCTTATGGGCCCAGCGGAACTGATTGTGGAGTCTGGCTACCATCTCCTTCATTATAGTGTTTAGTGAGCTTACTAGTTGAACGTAATGTGAGCCCATTGTGTTTTCTTCCAGATATGTTCTACCCAATCACATGATGCTAAAGATAGCCGAGGAACTGCCTAAGTAAGTCTCAGAGCTGAGTAACACGCTCTCTCTTCTCAGTCACTCTCAGTCCTTCACAGCCGGGCATTCTGATTGCGGCTGCCTGAGAGGTACTAACTACCTCAGAGGTTAGTACCCCAAGCTTGGAAGGGAGCCACAGTCCTTGCCTGAGGGCTCCTGGATAAGAACTAAAACTTCTGAACTGGCATATCTCATGGCTAGTCCCAAGCCTGCTGCAGTCTCTTTGAGGGAACTCTCCCACATTATTTCTTGTGTCTTTCTCTAAATTAAAGCCTCAAAACTTTTAAGCATTGTGTTGTATTAATTGGAGTATAAACAGGAATAAGAAATTAGAAACCAGTTTTTCTTGAGGCTTGTCTCCAGCTCTCGCAGTTTGTAAGACAACTAGAGGAATGGGCTAAGAGTTGATGCAGTGAAGATCGCATGTGCAGTTGGCTGGCCTGGGCTGATTTATGTAATCGTTTAGAACTTCTGTGGCCTTTTTGTGGGGGCTAGGGGAATGGGCCGAGGGGTCCTCACTCCATGAGCAAGATTGGCCTCACTACCTTGAACTTCTTATCCTCCTACTTCTGTGTCACAAATGCTGCACTTGCAGACTGTACCACCGTTCTTGGTGATGGTGTGCTGGGGTTGGAACCCAAGACTCGAGCATGCCAAGCAAGCACTCTGCTACCCAAGCTCCAGCCCATTTATTGCTGTCGGGAAGCCTTGAAGGACTGTGTCTCCATGGTGAGCTGAGTTTCTGTCCTTGTTTTCAGGGAACCTCAAGGCATCATAGCTTGCTGCAACCCGGTCCCACCTCTTGTTCGGCAGCAGATCAATGAGATGCATCTTTTAATCCAGCAGGCTCGAGAGATGCCCCTGCTCAAGGTATGCGGTGTGTCACCCAGCAGGCCTCTTCTTCAGCACTTTCCTCCTGTGGCCTCCTAAAGCCATGAGCTGTTCTCCTCTTCTCAACCGCCCTGAGGGGTAATGACAACTGGGAAGCTACTGGGTGTGTCTTGTTAGATGTAGCTGTGTTAGGGGTTTGGGGTTTTGAGGTGTGGCTTTATTTTTTGATGATAGGGTTCAAGCTCAGGGTTTCTTCATGCTATACAAGTACTCTTCTGATGAATTATTGACCAAGCCCATGAAATTTTTTTTTAATTTAATTATATATTTTGTTTTTTTGAGACTGGGTTTCTCTGTTTAACAGTTCTGGCTGTTGTGGAATGCACTTTGTAAACCAGGCTGGCTTAGAACTCACAGATATCCACCTGGTTCTGTCTCCTGATTCTGGGATTAAAGGCATGTGCCACTAACACCCGGCTTTAGTTTTTTATGTATCTCTATTTATGCATGTAGGCACGTGTATACCACAATACGCTTGTCTAGACCAGATTACACTCTTGCATTAGTCAATTCTTTCCTTTTACTACATGGGTCCTGGGGATCAAACTCAGGTTGTCAAACTTGGCAGCAAGAGCCCTTGCACAAGCAACTGCATTTTTATGACAGTCATAAACTAAGCCTTATCCTTTATATTTTATGTCCTTTTTGATAATTTGATAGCAATAATTTGGACCATTTAATGGTTATGGTAAAGCAATTAAGTGGGTAGAAGAGTTGGAGTAGGGGTCCTGGTGTCGAGAACTGGCAGTGGAAACCCAAACCGAAGCCTGAGTGCATGTGTTTGGACCTTTATGGAGAGGGCTGGCAGGGAAGGCTCCTGGCATTTAGTTGCAGATGGTCTGGAAGTGCTTCCCGTTATTGCTGAGACTAAGGACTGTGGAGGAACCCTCCACCTGGATTAGATTTGCTGATAGTGGGAGCAGGATCCAGGACCACAAACTCTGAAGTCAAAGAGGGGAAGGAGGAAAGTGATGGGAGAATGGGAATTCAGAAAAATCAATTTTCGTGAAGGAAATACTGAAGTGTTTATAAACATGATGGAAGTGGGACATCCCACAAGAAATGGAGGCATAGCTGGGCATGTAGTACACACCTATAACCCCAGCACTTGGATGCCGAGGCGAGAGGGTCAGGAGTGCAAGGTCATCCTCAGCTACCTAATGAGTGTGAGGCTAGCCTGAGCTTCATGAGACCCTGTCTCCAAAAAAAAAGAAAAAAAAACCCCACTATCGCCAAGCTATGATGGCACATGCCTTTGATCCCAGCACTTGGGAGGCAGATGCAGATGGATCTCCCGAGTTTGAGGACAGCCTAATCTACAGAGTTAGTTTCAGGACATCTAGGGCTACACACAAAAAAAAAAAACCTGTCTCTAAAAGACAAAAGAAAAAACAAAGAACTGTCAAAATAATATGGTAAAGGCACTTGCCACCAGTGTGATGCCCTGAGTTCAACCCCTTACAATTGAAGGGAAGAATCAGCACCCTTAAGTTATCCTCCAGCCTGTTGGCCATGCTTGAATGAATGAATAAATGAATGAATGGATGTAATAAAAAGAAGAAATACAGACATGTACTTTGTGGGAATGTCTGTTCTCTATTTAGGCAATAAAGCTTGTTAAAATTCAGTTTACATGGTTTCTTTGGGGGTTTTGCTCTAATTCTTTCCCTTCCTTTTAAAATAGAGTTTTCCCATGCAATGTCTTTTTTAGGTCAACCTTGATCAACTGTGTGACCCTGTAGCCCAGGCAAGCCTGGTACTTTCAGTCTCCTGCCTCAGCCTCTCAAATAACTAGGATTAAATTTGCATCACCACATCCACCTTTCTTAGGACAACTTTGAATGTGCTGACTTGGTAGTGGTATAAATATGTGATTCATATGTTGAAAGATTATTGACCCAAAAGTCTTAAAATGAAAGAAGAAAGTGTACTGCAGTTGTCATGTTAAGATAGCCTTCTGCAGTGGTGGCACAGGTCTTTAATCCCAGCACCAGGGAGCAGAGGCAGGTGGACCTCTGTGAGGTTGAGCCCAGCCTGGTTTACAGAGCGAATTCCAAGACAGCCAGGGCTACACAGAGAAACCCTGTCTCAGAGGGTTGGGTGGGGGAATATTCTCCTGAGACCGGTAATAGCTCAAGGGTAGGATGTTTGCCGCTCATGTGTGAGGCCCTGGGTATCCCAGCACCACATATACACACACAAAGGCTTCCTTAGTTTTGTGGTTTGTATAAGTAGAAAGCATGCTGGCTGCCTGAAATGACGACACCAGGCTCTCTGAGCCATCGTGTCATGCCACCACCTGACAGAAACTCATCTTCAACATCGTTGTGCCTGAGCACAGCATAGTTGTCAGTGCCCGTGCTGAAAGGAGGGAGGGATGCAAGGTCATCTCCTGGCCCTAGGAGGCGGTCTGCTGAGTAAGCATGTGTTGTTAACTTTACACAGCTTTCCTCAGTTTCTTTTTTTGTTTGTTTGTTTTTTGAGACAGAGTTTCAAGTAACCCAGGATGGCCTTGAACTTCTGGTCCTCCTGCTCCCACCTCTGGAGTACTGGAACTATAGGCATGTGCAGTCATACCCACTGGGGAATCAAACCCAGGGCTTCCAGCATTCTAGGCAAACACTCTACCAACTGAACTACATCTCCGGCCCTACTCTTCTTTCCTCCTTAGTCTGAAACTGCAGCTGGAGTGAAGAAGAGCGGACCACTGCCTAGCGCCGAGGTACAGTGTCACGGCTGCTGTCTCACCTATGGGAGGGGTGGAGACCACAGTCCCTGACAGGTCAGTGCTGTTCCACTGGCCGAGAGCTCCTGGCTGGCTTCTGAATTTTACATGTGGTCTGCTGATTTCTCTTTAATACAGAGATTGGAGAATGAGCTCTTTGGACCCCATGACTGTTCCCACGCCCCCCCAGATAACTACTCGATCGCCCCAACTGATGGTAAGATGGAGGCCCTCTGAATTTCCAGAGAGTTGGAGGAAGTTTTCTGGGCCCAGACCCCCACATGTCTAGATCTTGCCAACTTTCGTGTCTCTAGGGTCTGTGCCACTTCAGAAACAGCCGAGCCTCCTTGCTGAGGGCGAAGAAGAGACCTCTGTGGATGCCAGATGCCTTCTTGCTACAGCCGTCATCACTATCTTTAGTGTGAGTAACAAGAAAATTCACCAGGGGGACTCAGGTTCCTGGGGTTGGGTGCTCTTATCACATGGGCTGTCTGTCTGGAGGTATGCATGTCCTTTTGAGACCAGTGCCAGAAGTAAAGCTAGAGAGAGGTGTGGATCGGTGGGGGGAGGGGCGTATCTCATGCGCACTGGGTGTAAGGAAGCCCTGGAGGAGGGACTAAAGCCATAGCTCAGTGGTTACCTGCACCCACATGACGGCTTACTGCTATCTGTAATTACAGTTCCAGAAGAGCTGACGCTTTCTTCTGACCTGGGTGGGCACTCGGCACACACAGTACACATAAATATACACACAGGTAAAACACTCATACACATAAATAAGTCTCTTTTAAAAAAAAAAAGGCAATGATAGCTAGCACAGGACTTTAATCCCAGCACACAGGAGGCCAAGACAGGCCTCAGGATCTCCGTGTTCTCCTTGTCTTCAGAGTTCAAGGACAGCCAGGGCTACACAAAGAAATCCTGCTTCAAAGAAAGAAAAAAAAGAAACCTTCAAGGAGTATCTGATGAGGAGACACTGGGTTGACTTGACGGACAGGAGCAGGTCCAGCTATGGCAGAGGACCATATCACCTGGATGACGAGCAGGGCTCAGCAGAACGCTCTCCTGAACTTGGAGTGTGTACCATGTACACCCTCCTGCATGTGCTTTCAGGGGAGACGAAGAAAGGCCCTAGAAACACAGTTTCTGCACTATAGCTCACTAGAAGAAACGTCAGGGAGCCAGTGCAGGCTTTAGGGAGTAGCAGGTCCCTGCTGCCTGACTCTAGGAGAGTGTCTGTTCTGGAGAGCCTGTATGGCTTGCCTAGTTGAGGTGTTCCTGGAACATGGCTGTGACATAGCCTATCTATCTGTTATTGCTGGGCTGCATGTTTCTGCCTGTGGTAGCAACTCTAGGTTCCCTGAGACGGCAAGGCCCAAAGGACTGGAAAGATGGCTCTGTGGTTAGAGTACTTGCTATGCAAGTGTGAGGATTACAGTTTGGATTCCCAGAAACCAAAAGCCAGACGCTGTAACAGACCTCTGCAATCCCATTGTACCTGTGGTGAGATGGGAAGTGGCTCATGGGCCAAGTAGCCTGGCGATCAGAGTGGTGAACAAGAGACCCTGCCTCAGAGGTTGTATTTGACTTCTGCACAATACACATATACGCATTTTTAAAAAGTCCTGAATGCGCCAGGCATCCTTTAATCCCCAGCACTTGGAAGGCAGAGGCAGGTAGATGAGTTCAAGGCCAGCCTGATCTTCAAAATGAGTTGGAGGATAGCCAAGGTCACACAGAGAAACCATATCTCAAATAAATAAATAAATGTTTTAAGTTCAGGTCTTACCATGGTGATTCATGAAGAAGGTCTAGGAGTCACAGCAGCTGACAGAAGCTGTCACAATTCAGCAACTAAATGCGTGAAGTCTCTTTCCTTTTTTCTTTTTAATCAGGATCTCATCTGTAGCCCAGTCTGGCCTCAGACTTGCAGTTTACACTGGTTGCTCTTGCGGAGGACATGGGTTTGATTCCCAGCACCCAATGGCAGCTCACAACCATGTATACCTCCAATTCCGGGGATCCAACACCTCCTTCTGATCTCCATCAGCCTCAGGCACACATGGGATATACATACATACATACATGCATGCATGCAAACAAAATGCTCATGCACATAAAATTTTTAAAAATCATTTGGGTTTCTCCTATCTCAACTTTCCAAGGTGTGGTTTGCAGGCCCTGCTCCTAGCTAGTTTTTGTGAACTTGAGGCTTCATTGACATGAGAATCTGTTAGTCGGAAGAAGACTATACTAACTCTATAGAGTGCCTGAATCCAGTTGAAAACAACATTCTGTTGTATGTGTTCATTGGCTCCCTGTCAAGATCTATATTACATTTCACATTTCATGTATCAGACCTGTGTTTTTATTCCTGCTTTTCCCCTCTTAGTGACAGGGCTCTTCAAGAGCAGAAGATGGTGAAAATACCACAGGCCTTGTAGGCTATGAAGGCAATATGAGTTCATTAACTTGCTGATGTATCAACTCACGCCTTTAATCCCAGAAACTGGGGAGCTCTCTGAGTGTGAAGCCATCCTAGTCTACACAGCTCAAAAAAACAAAGAATTCATCAGTTCAGGAAACTAATCCTCCCTGTTGTGGTCCCAGGAAGGTGTCCTGATGGCACAACATAGTCATGGTTAGAAGTGATGGGATTTGGTTTGTCCTTGCAGGAACCTAGTGCTGAGGAAAATGGAAAGACTCCATTGACAGTGGCACAGAAAAAAGCCCAGAACATAATGGAGTCCTTTGAAAACCCGTTTAGGATGGTGAGTAGTGCAGCTGCATGAGCCAGCAGGAGCTGCAGGGAATTTTGCAGCCACGCATCCTTTCCCCAGGGAGGAAAGAGGGCTGTGGAGGGATTGTCCATGGTGTCCTGGTCGAGACTCTGGAGTTGGAGGCCTTGTGCCAGTAGTAGTGCCTCTGATGGGCGAGGTGCCTGCTCTTGGCATTTGCAGTGACTGTTTCCCCTTCTGCAGTTCCTACCTTCTCTGGAACACAAGGCCCACATCTCTCAAGCAGCAAAGTTTGATCCTTCTTCAAAAATCTATGAAGTAAGTCGTTTCTCAAGCTTTGGAGCAGTCGCTTTCAAGGGGCTCCTGACCTGAGTGGGGCTCCAGTCTCAAACGGGCTTCAGATCCTCTATAGGCCGAGAGGAGAGGCCCTTTCCATCTAAGCTTATTCTAGGAAGAGGCTTAATTGTAGCCCAGTCCTCAGAAGCCTTTGGGGATCTCTACAACAAAGGGTTGAGGCTGGGGACAAAGCTCAGCTAGTAGCGTGCTTGCCTGGCTTATGTGGAGCCCTGGTGTGATCCCCCAGCACCACATAAAGCCTGCAAAAGATGGTGTGTTCAGCTTCAGGGTGCATGGCTTAGGATGTGTTTCATTCTAAGGTTGGCACACCTCATTTGCCTCTGAACAAGTAGGCACTCCTCCTTAGCTGTGTTTAGGCAGGTTATTTTGATCATTGTCTGTTTTCATTATAGATCAGCAACCGCTGGAAGCTGGCCAGCCAGGTCCAGAAAGAACCTAAAGAAGCAACCACGAAGAAGGCTGCTGAGCAAACAGGTAGTGTTCCAGTCCTTGTAAATGTGTGCTCCTGTGTCGGGGTGCTCTGTGTTTTTGGGGGGGTCGGAGAAAGAGGTCACTCCAAGATGAAATTTTAAGGTCTGTGTGCAGCAGGAAGGTCCAGCCTCTGATGAGCTGAACTGAACAGCCATACAAATGCATATTTATTGATGGTTACACAAAGTTGTTTGTGGATTTTTTGGGTTCGTTTGCTTGTTTGTTTGGTTTTTTGGGGTTTGTTTGTTTGTTTTTTTCCCAAGACAGGGTTTCTTTGTAATAGCCCTGGCTGCTTGTCTGGACTAACTCTGTTGACCTGTTGACCGGGCTGATCTTGAACTCACAGAGATCCGCCTGCCTCTACTTCCTGATTAAAGGCTCTCAAAGTGGCCAGGCAGGCAGGCAAAGTTGTTTCTTAAATGAAGTATTTCCTCATACCAAAGTCCCTAATCTAATCTATATGTCTCTTCCAAAGGAAAGCATCACATGCCCTCATGACTTTAGTCCTTTATTGTGTGTCATATGCAATACTTGGTAATCCAAGTGCCTGAGGTGTGCCCGAGTTGTCTTGTGACCAAACTCATGCAAAGGCTGCAACACCCCCTCAGAAAACAATCACTGTTTTCCACAAAGATTCTTTGCTGTCTACCACAGTGATTCTTCAAGGTCCATGTCCTTCTAGAAAACAGCTGTTCACTCTAATGTCTACCCCAGATGCAGCGACTCTCTAAATTCCTACAGCAGTCTTTGAAGGGACAGCCCTAGCCATCAGTCTGATTGAGGACGTTGAGTAGGGATCACTGACAGGGCAGTGGGCAGAAGAGGCCCAGCCCCAGACTTGTGCAGTTTAGCTTCTACTGGGGATGGCACCCAGTCACTGCCTGCCTGTTCTGTGCCTGTAAAGCAGAGTGCTGTGTGTAGAGAGGGAAGAGGCAAAGAATGCGACTCTGATGCTGCTAAGAAAAGGCAACCTAGGGGGGCTGGAGAGATGGCTCAGAGGTTAAGAGCATTGCCTGCTCTTCCANTCTGGCCTGCAGGCAGACACACAGAATATTGTATACATAATAAATAAATATTTTAAAAAAAGAAAGAAAAGGCAACCTCTAGGTCTCCTGACATGACAGAGACCAGCACAGATCCAGGGGAGTGTAGACTGAAGCAGAGTCCAAGCTCCCGTGTGGTAGCCAGCTGGCATGCCCAAAGCATGGCAAGGCAGGACTGCCCAGAGTACCCCAGGGAAAAGAGACGGGCAAGTAGGCAGGGCCTCCGTGAGGACTGGCTGGCTGGTCCCTAGAGTGACTTGGCAGGGCTCTGAGCTGAGAGATCAGTGGATACAAAATAGAGGGACAAAGCCTGAGCCTAGTTAAGAAGCACAACAGGAGCAGGTGACAGATTTGATGTCAGAACCTGGACTAATCCTTTCTTAGAGCTCGCGCTTACTGATAAGTTGGATGAGGCATGGGAAAGGAAGGTATAGGTGGCAGAGAGTTGGTTCTGAACAGCTAGGAAGGTGGGGTTGTGGCTCTGAGAGAAGTCCATCTTTAAAATGAGGCCTGACTCCTGGCCATTGACACCGAGTCAGGGAAGCTGCTAGGTGCTTGACCTGCTTCCTGAGAGGCACAAGCAGGGCGAGCCTATTGTTAGAGCCTGCAGTTGAGGCCAGAGAGCACTGAGCTGAGCCCAATGGACAGCAACGCTGGCCCTTGTGCCCAGGTTGGGTGGACAAATGGCAAGAAGTCCACACGTGGTTCTTTCTCACAGCTGCCCGGAAACAGGCAAAGGAGGAGTCTGAGGCTGCTGCGCTGGAACAGGCCATCCCAGTGCGGCAACAGGCCGCAGTGAGTGCTACCTTTTCCCCTTTTCAGATATATTCATGTTTGGGGGTTTTCCTGGACCACTGTCAGAGGGCTCACTCTACACCCCAGCTTGAATAGTTCTTGTGCAGCTGACTTGGTCTTATCAGTCAGCTCCTACTCTCTACTCAAATTAGGTGATACTTGAATTTTCTTTAGATTTGTGTCTTTGGTAAACCCTCTTAGCACTGGGCTATGACCTGGCAGAGGACATTGCTGTGCCCCAGTCTACCCTAGAGAAGCCTCTTTTTTCTTCATTTCTAGGGGGGAGGGATTGGGTGGGTGTCATTATCCCCTATCCCCCATCCCCCCGTCCCCAAGACAGGGTTTCCCTGTGTAACCCTGGCTGTCCTGGAATTCATCTGTAGCCCAGATTGGCCTTGAACTCACAGAGATCTACCTGCCTCTGCCTCCCAAGTGCTGGGATTAAAGGTGTGTGCCACCATGCCTTTAATCCATTCTTAATTCCATTCTTAAACTCTTGCCTTAGTTGACCTGATGCCTTTGTCAGTTATGAACTTGTCCCTAAATTCCAGCCTCAGCTCCCTTCCCTGCTGCTGAAGCAGCTTGAGTCCCCAGCTCATACAGGTTGAGCACAGCACATCCCAGTCTGATACCTGAAATCTGAAATGCTCACTTTCCAAAACTTTCTAAGTGCTGACACAGCACCATAAGTGGAAAATTCCATGCTGTACAGAACTACTCAAGGTTGCATGGAATTGTCTGCAGGCTGTATGTCTAAGTGAATCTCACATTTAGACTTGGCTGGACCTCCCAGTGATGCAGTCAAAGTGCAAGATCTCTGCTTGCACATTCTCATGCAGCCCTCCTTGCTTGTTCACCTTGCAGCTAGAAAATGCCACTAAGAAAAGAGAGAGAGCCACAAGTGATCTGAGGACCACAGAACAAAAGCAGAAGAAACGGTTGAAAAGCTCCAAGAAACCCAAGGATCCAGACCCCCCAGGAAAGGATTTCACACCTTACGACTACAACCAGTCAGACTTCAGGGCCTTTGCTGGTAAGGACAGAGAGAACACCAAGGAGACGCATGACCATTTGAGGTGCAGGGAGTACAGCTTCCCTCAGAGTGAGCCCCACCCAGGACACAGGATGAGTCATGGGACAGAGAGAAGCTGCCTGCTCTCCTTGAAGCAGATCTCAGTAGCCACTGTTGTGGCTCAGCAGGGCATCCTCCATTGTGACCCATATTTAGGTTCCCCTCCCACATCCATAGGATCGAGGTTGAAGGCCCTGCTCACAAAGCCCACACACAGTGACCTCTTGTGACCCCTTAGCCCTGAGGTCCCTGTGATGTGAAGGATGCACGTGTGGCACTCGTAATTTTGTAGCAGCTTCTAGAGCTTGGAAAAGTGAGAGAGCCGACTAGACAGTCACACACTGAACACTGTCAGGAATGTTGCCTCAGCCCACATTGTCCTGGATCGTAGTGATGCCTGGGAACAGACCTGTGGGTGGCATAGTCTCTGGACGTCCGGCAGCTCCTGGAGCAGAGGAAAAGGTGCTCCCTGGAGCTCTGGCCTGTCAGCCTGTGTTCACTCACTGCCATGATCGCTTTTGCTTTCAGGGGACAGCAAATCCAAGCCCTCCTCCCAGTTTGACCCAAATAAGCCAGCACCTTCTGGCAAGGTAAGGCTCAGATGGAACCTGCCGCCTGCGGTGCTCTTGTCCTTCTGGACCGCGGTGGCCAGCTGAGACTCCATTGCACCCTTCTGCTTCCCTCATAGACAGTGCTGCCAGCGGTCCCCACAGTCACTGTTTTATTGTTAATGTGTACAAGTACACAAAGGTCAGGGTAGCGTTGGGTTGTCTGGCCTTCCACCGTGGGCTCCGAGGCTCTCACTCAAGTCACTGGCCTTGTGTGGCTGAGCCATCCTGCTGGCTGCTGTGTCGGCAATTTAAAAACACAACACCATAGTGCAGGTCACCTTTTTGGTGCGGGTGGAGATAGTATGTTTTGTCCTTTGTTGAGATGGAGTTCTTCCATCTGCCACCGGGTCCCCGAGGTGATGCCCTACAGTGAAGGGGCTGCGTGGGTAACTCCTGGCTATATCAGGTCTGTGCTAACCAGGCTGAATTTGAGGTGTAGTAAGTAGTGGGCAGGACTGTGCAGAGCCCTCCTGTCCCTGTCAGCTCAGCCTGCCAACCACATGCTGGGGTGAGAACTGACTGCCCATGCTCAGGTGTCTTCCCCAGGGCTGGTGGCCGAGGTCAGTGTAAGAGTACATAACTCTTCTCTTTCAGAAATGTGTTGCAGCCAAGAAATGTAAACGGGCGATGGGGAACAAAAGCATGTCCTTTCCGGCTGGGAAGTCAGACAGGTAGGGGACAGTCAGCCACTGTACCTGGGAACACCAGAAGAGTGCAGCACCAGGGTTTCCAGCAGTGCAGAAGCCAGACTGCTCTGTCACCCAGAAAGCAGGAACACACATGACCTGCTTCGTGCCAGCGTCACTCTCCCGTGACATGATGTCCTGCATCCCAGACCTCAGATTCCAGCGTTCTCCCATTTTCCTTCCTTAGACTGTAGTTTCTCACTGGGTGCCCTCACTTTAGCACTTGGGTGGGAATTTTTCCCCACACCAACTTGTTTCTTAGGGATGAGAGAAATCAGCAAGTGGGTCTCACTGGTGAGTATTTTCATAGCATGACCTTGGGGTCAGGTTCCCACACGTGAAGCAGGACAGACCTGCTGCCTCGGTGCCCAAGCGTAGGCTCATGCTGCTCTCTTGCTCGGCCCTCCTTTGCCGTGTGTTACTCGGATCTGCACAGGACCTAAACCCGAGGAAGTAACCCTGTTCTCATCTATCTCCACAGAGGCTTCCGGCACAACTGGCCAAAGAGATAGTGTTGGAGAGACTCCTGGGGCTGCAGGCAGTGTTACTTTGTACAAACCCATTTTAATTTTAGAATCATTAAAATCCATTCCTACTGATAGAATGCTGGTTCTGGCTTTTTTGGTTTGGCTTGGTTTGGTTTGGTTTGCTTTCATTTCAACCCAACTCTGGCATAAAGAACCATGTCACCGTGTTCAGAGACTGGGAGAGGAGCATGCCCAAAGAGGGTGCCCAGAAACCCAAGGCTACGCACAAAGGAGTGCTACCCAGGTGGTTGGCCCTCTGCAACTGGGAGGCTCTGAGCTGCTGGTGGCCAGTGTGGCCATGGGACAGCTCTGCCTCAGCTACTTAGGAAGTACTATTGGGAGAGCCAACTGTGCCTCTCCTTCAGCTCTTGACTTGGGTGGCAGGGGTAGCGGAAGTCTGGGGCAGGGTCTCACTCTGTCATCCAGTCGTGGCTAGTATAAAACTTACAGTCCTGCCTCCTTCTCCGCGTGCTGGACTCACAAGTGTCTGCCACTGCATCTAGCAGTACTGTTTCTTCCTTCTCTCTGAGGCAGGGTCTCACAGGCTACCCTTGCGCCTCAGCCTTCGGAGCACTGTGATGGCAGGCGTGTGCCGCCACAGCCAGGTCTCATCAGGTTGGGGTTTAACTTAGGGTCTCACACTGCTAGGCAAGTGGCCCACACTGAGAAATATCCCTATTCCTTTGACATTATCCTGGTTTGTTTTTTTTTTTTTACACTATTATGTGTCTGCACAGTCTAGTGTGGGGGTCAAAGGACAATTTATGGGAATCGGTTCTCTCCTTCCACTATGTGGGTCTTGAAGATCCAACTCAGGTTGCCAAGCTTGGTGGCAAGTACCTTTACCCACTGAGACAGAGTCTTAAGGCCCAAACTGGCTTCAAACTTGTTGTGTATTCAAGAATGACCCTGAGCTCCTGATTCTCCTGCCTCCGTTTCCTGAGTGCTGGGACATTTTTTTGTAGTATTCATAATATGATATTGAAAGGCTTTTCTGGAGGCTGGAGAGATAGATGGCTCAGTGGTTAAAATCACCAACTGATCTTCCAGAGGACCTCGGTTCAATTTCCAGCACCCACATGGCAGTTCACAGCTGTCTGTGATCTGGCACCCTTGCTCAGACATACATGCAGGCAAAAATGTCAATGCACGTGAAAAATAAATTTAAACCAGGCGGTGGTGGGCACGTGTCTTTAATCCCAGCACTCGAGAGGCAGAGGCAGGTGGATCTCTTAAGTTTAAAAGCAAAAGGCTTTTCTAGATATATGTATAATTTTATATATTTGTGTTATATATCTATATATAGATATGTATTTTTTTAATGAGTGCTCTGCATGTATACCTACCTGTATGTTAGAAGAGAACCTCAGATCGTATTACAGATGGTTGTGAGCCACCATCTGGTTGCTGGGAATTGAACTCAGGACCTCTGGAAGAGCAGTCAATGCTCTTAAACCCTGAGCCATCTCTCCAGCCCAAGACTTTTTTTTTTCTCTCCAGCCCGACTTTTTTTTTTCTCTCACTCCTTTTTTTACTTTTTTTTTCTCTCACTGTTTTTGAAGTAAATTGGTGCTGCCAGGAGCAGACGTGTCTCAGTGTTTAAAAAAAGAAGCTTTATGTTATGAAAATATTCTAAAGACCATATTCTGTAGGTCTCTATAGAATTTGAAGACTTTAAAATATATCTCCTTGGGGCTGGAGAGATGGCTCATCGGTTAAGAGCATTGCCTGCTCTTCCAAAGGT